>VMRK01000554.1:0-195000 GCA_016801395.1 Leptodermis oblonga
CAGCCCTCTCTCCAGACCGAGGGTTGAATACCAGACCGTGCCCACCCGCAAAATTCGCGGCATACCGAAAGGTAATGAACGAGTCGTCCATCGTGTAATGCATCAGCGTACGCAGGTGCACACAAAAAGCAACGATCCCAACGGCAAGGATCGCCACGCACAGCATCGCCACTAAGCGAGATTCTGACCGCAAGTTATGCATCCCTGAAAGTGAAACGCTTGTCGAGTTGGTACTTCACTACATATCCGGTCGCTAGACCAATGGCGCCACCGAGAAAGCTCCAACGCGGCTGGCCGAACGCTTTATGAAACGCTAATTCGGTAATCCAAAAAATCGCCGTAGTCGCCAGCCCCATGGTCGCGTAAATGATAAACGTGCCGACATCGTGAACAGCACTCTTCGTCACGTGATTGAAAATCCATCGCTTGTCGAGGGCATACTTCACCAGCAGCCTGCACCGGTTCCGAATATCATCGGGACGATGATCCCATTGGGCCTACCTAACACTGCGTGGACGCATGCCTGCATACCGAGGTTCGCCGCGGTGGAGACAGCAGCGAATAGCCGTAGAAATGCGATACCCATTGGGGTCCGTCTATGGAGAGGGCCAAACACGTGAGATCGCTCCTAAGAACGGGACGATGGTATCAGAACGCCCTGGTAGGCAGCCGTCACGATACGCGAACGACACGAAGCACGATCGAAGTCGTGGGCGGCGCCGGAGGGACAAACGTCATCGACTCTGTTACCTCGTTGAAGCCGCGCTCCGATACGCAGGAAAACGGCCGAGGCGTGGGTTCCCACGCATCGTGGTCAGCAACGGACTCATGCGCCGAGCCGGATTCACCGGGCCTGCTTGCGTTACCACGCATAAAAAAAGCCACCCAGAGGTGGCTCTTGCCCGGCTTCATGGGCATCCATGGATTGCCTTCGATGACATCTTGGTGCCGACACCCCGGATTCGAACTGGGGACCTACCGCTTACAAGGCGGTTGCTCTACCAACTGAGCTATGCCGGCGAAGTGCGGAAGTTTATCAGAAGCAACCCGTGGGTCGAGTGGTCACGGCGGGATTGCGCAGTCCCTTGCGGAGGTCGCTACCGCCGTCCTCGGGCACCACCACGTCCAGCCACCCACCGGCGTGGTCTCGGTGCGCTCACTCATGCGGGCCGGGAAACCGGCGGCGGCCACTTCTTCACGACGCTTGCGCGCATTAGCCGGGTCGTGGAACAGGCCAAGGCCACGGAGTTCTGCAGCTCGCCCTGCACCGTGACCACGAAATAATCCTTGATGCCCTTGGCTTCCAGCCGGCGGGCCTGGGCCAGCGCCTGCTCGCGCGTGGCCTGCGCGGGCAGGAACACTCGCCAGCCGCGCGATTCGCTGGTCTGCTCCTGGCGCTGGCGGCTGCGCACCGTGCGCGCGGCGATGGCCGTGCGCGCGGCGCGCAGGTCCACCTGGTTGGCGAACGGACCCACGGCCAGGCAGCGGTAAGCGCGCTTGGGGCTGGTGGCGGCAGGAACTGCGGACAAGGGTGTCGGCGTCTGCGTCTGCGCGGCCGGCGCCTTCGTCCTGGCGGCCGCCGCGGCCAGGGCCGACGTCGCCGAGGCACAGAAACGGGCGCGATCGGTGCCGAGGTGGCGGATGTGGATGCAGGGACCGATGCCTGGGCGGTTGCCGCCGCCGGCGCGGCGGTCGACGACCTCGGTTTCGGTGCCGTGGTCGACGTCGACGTCGACGCCAAAGGCGCGGCACGAACCGACGCGGCGGCTGCCGGCGCTACCGAGTTCGCTGGCGGCGGCACTTCGGCCAGCAGCTTGAGCCGGGGCACGCCGCTGTCGGTGGGGTCCACCGCGTGGGTGCCGGTGTCGCCCAGCAGCAGCCACGCGGCCACCGCGATGTTGAGGGCGATCAGCAAGACGAAGAACAAAACGCAGCAGCATGGTGGCCTTGGGCGTGACGTTGGACCTGCGCGCGTTCCCCTGTCAGAACCGGCGGCGTCGGGATTCTAGGCGATATCGACGGTGGCGGTGTGCACCGTGGCCCACGGCCAGCCCGCGCAGCACGGTATCGGGCACGAGCATCACCTCGTTCGTGAGCAACGGTGCCAGCACGGCGGCGTCGCCCCCGCCCAAGGTCACGGTGGGATGTCCGCCCAGGGTGTCCCGCGAACGCTCGACGAAGCGATCCACCAGGGCCGCGCACGCCTGCCAGCAGCCCGAGGCAAGGCCGTCGGCAGTGTTGTCGGCCAGGTCCCGCACGTTGCCTGCAGCCGACGGACGCACCTGCACGGTGGCCCCGAGCACGGATTGCTGCATCAGCAACGGGCCCGGCGCGATCCAGCCCCCCAGGTGCCGGCCGTCCGCATCCAGCGCATCCAGGGTGAGCGCCGTGCCCACGCTGGCCAGGACGCAGGGCGAGCGCCCGGCCGCGTGCGCATCCACCAGCGCCAGGAAGCGATCCACCCCCAGGCGCTGCGGCTCCACGTAGGCGTTGGTCACGCCGCACGCCTGAGCCGGTGTGCGCACCCATTCGGCGTTCAGGCCGAACGCCTTGCGCGCCGCCACGTCCACTGCAGTTTCCCGCGCGGAATCCACCACGGAGGCGCCGACCACACGCGTCGGCTTCGGCCATGTGGCCCACAGCACGGCCAGTTCGTGCGCGATGTCGGCATCCCAGCCGAACGCACCCCGATGGGTGAAGGTCGTGCCGTCCAGCAAGCGAACTTCAGACGGGTGTTACCCAGGTCCAGCAGCAGGATCACGTGCCGCTCCTGCGCACGGACACATCCGCACTGTCTACCGTCACCGTCTCGCCGTCGGCGCGGCGCACGCGCAGCGCGCCCCGGTCGTCCACGCCCTCGCCGGTTGCGTTGTATTCGCCACGGGATCGATGACGCGCAGCGGCTGGTCGCGCAGCAGGTCGTTAGCGGCGTACTCCGCCGCGAAGGCCGCGAAGCCGCGGCGTTCGAAGGCAAGCAGCCCTTCCGTCAGCGCGGAGACTACCGCCGTAGCCACCTGGTTGCGTCCCGGCGGCTGTCCGCCGGCCAGATCGGCCAGGTCGGTCACCGGCTGGGCGGCACGCTCACGAAGGGTATCGGGTCAGGCGGATATTGAGGCCGACGCCGATGATGGCCGCGCAGGGCCCGGAATATTCGCCGGACAGCTCGACCAGGATACCCGCCAGCTTGGCGTGCCCCGCCAGCACATCGTTCGGCCATTTCAGGCCCGCCGTGCGGATGCCAAGGTCGTCCAGCGCGCGGATCAGCATGACCCCGACCGCCAGCGACAGCCCGGCAGCGACGCGAAGCCGCTGTCGAACCGCTTGAGCACCGACAGGTACAGGTTCATGCCCGGCGGCGACAGCCACACGCGACCGCGCCGTCCGCGTCCGGCCGATTGCGTCTCGGCCATGACGAACGCGAGGTCGTCCAGCGTGGGGATGCGCCGCGCCAGCTCGCTGGATGTGGAGTCGATCTCCCAGTGGGTTTCCAGCATGCCGACCCGGGGCGAAAGCTCCGGCGCCAGCGATGCGCGGATGCGCTGGGCGTCGAGCAGTTCGGGTCGTCCACGGCAGGCGGTAACCCCCGCCCACCTTGCCTCCACCGGCACGCCCTTGAGCCGCAGGGATTCGATCTGCTTCCACACGGCAGCGCGCGTGACGCCGGCCTGCCGGGCCAGGGTGGCACCGACACGGCGTCGCCGCCGGCGAGGGCTTCCATGAGGTCGCGAGCGAGCATGGGCTACCGTGGGCCGTCAGGCGGCCTTTGTTCGGGGAAGGGAGAAGCCGGGACATCACGCAATTCTAGGGCAGCGGGACGGATTTCGCCCGCATAGGCCCGGGAACGCCGACGACGGACCTTCAGCACTGGCACCCACGCGACATTTCTGAGAGGATCGGTCGTCCCCCGGCATGTCCGGGGCCCACGGGGTATACCGATGAACGCCAGACCGTACATCTTCGGATGGCTGTGCCTCGTCGGTGCCATCGGCACCGCCGCCGCGTCCGACGCCCGCATGACCAGCACCTGCTCTCCCTGGGCCGGTCGGTCGTGTCGTCGTCGTTCGATGCCGGTTCCGGTTCGCGCTCCGGCCAGGACAGCGGCCGGGACAACGCCGGTTCCGATACGGCGCGCCCGTTTCCATGGGGTGCCCGGCACGCGGGGCCAGGGCCAGATTCCCATGCCGCCGCCGGTGGATGCCGACGCCGACACGCACGACGGCTCGTCGGGCGGTCGATCCTCGGGGCCGAGCTGGCAGTCCATGCTTCCCGGGTCCATTTTCTAGAACGGCCCGGATTGTTCCTTGGGCGTGCTTTCCTCGTGGCTTGGGCGTTTTCGCGCACCAATTCCGCCGATCGACGATACGCTGTGGGCGCAGGCGGTGGCACGTTGCCACTGGCGCGCGCGCTGGACCCACCGCGTGCGCGCTACCTGCGCGAACTGGCCTCCTTGTTCCTGCATACCAAGCGGTTCCATGCATGGGCGGTGCGGCGCTGGACGACTTCTGGCGACTGGCCATCGCCATGCAGGCCAGCCTGCCCGCGCTGCCGCACGGGCCGAAGGCCTTCAAGGGCTGGACCAACGTGCTGGTCTATCCGGGACAGTTCAACGTGCGGCGCAGCCGCCACGACCCGCCGACCGGCGTGGTGACCGAAAGCGACGACACGTTGATCGGCGAGGCCGGGAGCGGGGCCCCATGGTGCTGTCGCTCGCCGATGTGGCGCTGGACATCGAAGCGCCGTGGGACGGCGTCAACGTCATCGTGCACGAGATGGCGCACAAGTTTGACATGCTGGCGCGCCCCGCCAACGGCGTGCCGCCCCTGCCCCCGGGCATCGACCGGCGCGAGTGGATCGCCACCATGCAGCGCGGCTTCGAACGCCTTTCGCATGCCGCGGATCGCGGGCACGACACGGCCATCGACCCTTACGGCGCGGAAGCCCCGAGGAATATTTCGCGGTGACCAGCGAGATGCATTTTTCGCAGCCAGCGGCGCTACGCGAGGCGGAGCCAGCGGTGGCCCGACTGCTCGAAGCGTTCTATGGACCCTCGCCCGCCGACCAGGCCTGAGACCTATGGAACGCCGGTGGCCCATCGGCCTGCACCGTCGTTACGCGAACGTCAGGCCGGCGGGATGCGTACGCTGAAACGGGCGCCGCCCAGTTCCTCGGAATGATCGACATGCAGTTCGCCCTGGTACGCCTTGACGATGTCCTGCACGATGGACAAACCGATGCCGTGGCCCTGCACCCGCTCGTCGCCGCGAACACCACGCTGGAGGATCAGGTCGATCTTGTCGTCCGGAATACCCGGGCCGTCGTCTTCCACGATCAGTTCCAGACCCGCACGGCCACGCACCTTCGCCACGGAACGCGCGGTGAGCAATACGCGATGCGAGGCCCACTTGAAGGCATTCTCGACCAGGTTACCCATGAGTTCGAGCAGGTCGCCCTGCTCGCCCGGGAAGGTCACGCCCTCCTCGATCTCGAATTCGCACACAGCACGTTCTTGGCGGCGTAGACCTTCTCCAGGCTTTGCACAAGGTCTTCCGCATGTCCCGCGATCGGCTCGACCGACGCGATGGTGCGCCGGCCTGAGGTGGCCGCCCGGGACAACTGGTAGGCGACCAGTTCGTCCATCTTGCGTACCTGCTCGAGGATATCGCCACGCAGCTGCGAGCGTCGGCGTCGTTTTCCAGCTGTGAGCGCACCACGGCGAGCGGCGTCTTCAGGCTGTGCGCCAGGTCGGCCAGCGTGTCGCGGTAACGCGTGCGCTGCTCGCGCTCGCTGTCGATGAAGGCGTTGAGGCGTTTGGTCAGCACCGTCAGCTCCATTGGATACGGGCCGTCCAGGTGGTCGCGCGCGCCGCGCTCGATGTGGGCAAGGTCGCTGGACACGCGACGCAGCGGCAGCAGGCTCCAGCGCAGCAGGAACAGCTGCAGCAGCATCAGCATCATGCCCAGCATGGCCAGCCAGAGGAACTGCGTGCGGCGGTACGTCGCCACCTGCCGTTCGAACTGGTCTTCCGTCTGCGCGACCGCGAAGGTCAGCGGCACGCTGCGCTTGTCGGTACTGTCCAGCGACACGCCGTAGCTGAAGACGTACAGCTTGCCGCTGCGGGTTTCCACCGGCTCGAACGCCGTCTCGCCCGGCGCCAGCATGCGCACGAAATCGAAATCGCGGCCCAGGGCGACGACGACTCCCAGCGAAAGCCCTCGTTGCCGACGATGATGGCGTACAGGCCGGATCCCGGTCGCGAGAAGTCGGGGTTGGGCTGGCTGTCCGGCGTGGTGACCTTGCCGCCACGCGTGAGTCCGTGCCGGTGATATACGCGATGGCGTAGTTGTGCAGCCGATCGTGCATGGCCGACAGCTCGGAGGCGTAATTGGCCTTGTTCTGCGCCAGGCCGGTCAGGCCAAGGAACGCGGCCAGCGCGAAGCCGGTGGCCAGCGCGGCACGCGCGGCCAGCGACAGTGGCCGTCGTTGATCGGTGAAGCGTTATCCATGCTTCCGGTTACCTCGGGACGGCGCGGTGGTGAGGCGGCGCCGTCCACGGTTTCGATCAGTCTTCGTCGGCTTCGTTCCGCGGAATGGCGAAACGGTAACCACGACCGCGGACGGTCTCGATCGGCTTGAGCGCGCTTTCCGGGTCCAGCTTGCGGCGCAGGCGGCCGATGAAGACCTCCAGCACGTTGGAGTCGCGGTCGAAGTCCTGCTGGTAGATGTGCTCGGTGAGGTCGGCCTTGGAGACCAGCTCGCCCGCGTGCAGCATCAGGTATTCCAGCACCTTGTACTCATAGCTGGTCAGGTCGACCTGGCGGCCTTCAACGGTGACCGTCTGTGCCGTGGTGTCGAGCTTGATCGGCCCGCAGGCCAGCACGGGCTTGGACCAGCCGCTGGCACGGCGGACCAGCGCATTGATGCGTGCCAGCAGTTCCTCGACATGGAACGGCTTGACCAGGTAGTCGTCGGCGCCGTGCTTGAGGCCTTCGACCTTGTCCTGCCAGCTGCCACGCGCCGTGAGGATCAGGATCGGGTAGCGCTGGCCGTGCTCGCGCAGTGCCTTGACCAGGTCCATGCCCGAAAGCTTGGGCAGCCCCAGGTCGATGATGGCCAGGTCGAAGGGCACCTCGCGGCCGAGGTAGAGCCCCTCTTCGCCGTCCTGGGCCGCATCGACGGCAAAGCCGTCGCGTTTCAGGCGCGCGGCGAGGGTCTCGCGAAGCGGTGCTTCGTCCTCAACGAGCAGGATGCGCATCAATGTTTCTCCTTGTTGTCCCCGGCACTGAGGTCCAGGGGCTTGGCGGTTTCGGTTCGGACGGGGACGACGCGGACGTGACCGTCCAGCGTCAGCACCTTGACCCGGTATTCGGTGATCCGGCCGCGCTCCACGAGCCGCGTATCCGCCGACAGCACTTTCCCCCGGTTTCCTTCTGCACCTTGCTAACGGCCTGTTCAAGCGTCAGCGGCTGTTCCGCCTGGGCAGCCACGGGCAGCGCGACGCAGAACGCGGCGAAAATTAGCGAAGAAACGTGATTTTCATGTCTGGCGCGGCACGACGGCGGACGGCAAGTGGCACGATCATGCCCATGGCCTACCCGCCTGAAGCTGAACGAAACCTAGGCAGCCTGCCGCAAAGGTGCCATGGCCGCCTCGATCAGGCGCCAGTCGGCGCCGGGAAGATGCGCGCCCTCGCTAAGCTGGCGTCGGAAACCGCGCGCGCCGGGCTCGCCCTGGAACAGACCCAGGATATGCCGGGTGATGTGCTTGAGCTGGGTGCCCCTGGCCAGTTCGGCCTCTACATAGATGCGCATGCGCTCCAGCACCTGGGCGCGATCAGGCAACGGCGCACCGTAAAGGTCAGCCTCCAGCCGGGCCAGCACGAAGGGGTCGTGGTAGGCCGCCCGCCCCAGCATCACGCCATCCACCTGGGCCAGGTGCTCGCGCACCGCCTCCACCGTGGTGATGCCGCCGTTGATCACGACGGTGAGCTGCGGAAACTCACGCTTCAGGCGGTAGACCCGCTCGTAGTCCAGCGGCGGGATCTCCCGGTTCTCCTTGGGGCTGAGACCTTCAAGCCACGCCTTGCGCGCATGCACCACCAGGATGCCCACACCGGCCTCGACCATGGTGGTGGTGAACCGTTGCAGGTCCTCGTAGGCGTCCTGGTCGTCCACGCCGATGCGACACTTGACCGTGACCGGCACGTCCACCACGTCGGCCATGGCCCGGACGCACTCGCCGACCAGGGCCGGCTCGCGCATCAGGCAGGCGCCGAACTTGCCGGATTGCACCCGATCCGACGGGCAACCCACGTTGAGGTTGATCTCGTCGTAACCTGCCGCCGCACCCATCACCGCGGCCTTGGCCAGCTCCACCGGGTCGCTGCCGCCGAGTTGCAGGGCCACGGGGTGTTCCTCGTGGCTGTGCTCGAGCAGGCGCAGCTGGTTGCCGCGCACCAGCGCCGCGCTGGTGACCATTTCGGTGTAGAGACGGGCATGCGGGGAAAGCAGCCGGTGGAAGTAGCGACAGTGGCGGTCCGTCCAATCCATCATGGGGGCGACGGTGAGGCGGAAGGCTGAGGGGGCAATAGGTTGCATACCTCACATTCTAACCGCCTCGTATACCCCCCACACATCAGTCAAGAATTTCTTGAAGAGCCGCTATGCACAGGCTCCGCATTCGACCTGGGTCCAGATTACGGTCGACCGGAATGGCTGCTGCGTTGCGAATCCGATCGTTGAGCTCACCGAACATGTCGCGCCTCACGTTCTCCAGTGCGCGAAGCCAACGGTCGTGGAGACGCCCGTGCACCGACTCCGCCCATATCGTCCGTAACTCGTCCAGGTTTGACGCGAACAATTCGAGCGTGTCGTGGATGTACAAGATGTCCTGCGCTTTCTTGTTGCCTTGGCGCAGATCGTGGACTAACAACTTCTGGACAATGAACGCTACGGGATTGGGAATCTGCACATTGACCGCGTCCAACTGCCCCCATTCTTCGCCGAGCGTCACTGTCCAAGGAGCTGCGAACAGCAGATCAAGATACCTGAGTCGCTGCGCAGTAATGCCGGCTCGCTCGACAGTCGCTAAAGGATGCCCCTGGCGAGTCCTTCCGCTGCCACTCATGGGAGTTAGGAACTCAGCGTAGAAACCACCAGACCCATCATCCCCGAGCGTGTACTGCGACACAGGAGGGCGGTGATTTCCAGAGAGTTGCTCACGAAATCCGGCGTCGAGGAGCCTTTCACGGATATCGCCTTCCAACCTTGTTCCTTCGGCAAACGCAACGTCGGCATCCAGCGTCGCCAGTGGCAGGTAAAGTGGCGCCGCTGCTTTCTGGTGCAAGCGGTAAAGGCGATGAGCCCACCCACCGATAACAATTACCTGATGGCTCCAAGGCAAGAGGACGGTGGTTAACCGCCCGAATGCGATCTGGTCATTCATCGCTTGGATTCCAGGAGCCGCGAAAGTACACCGGCTTCAAGATGTCGAGCCTGCTCTTCACCGCGTGACGGATGTGCGGAGACATCCAGCCAGATCTGAATTACGTCAGACACCCACGCGCCGTTAAGTGACAGGGCGCCACGAAAAAGCGACTCCGGTGCATTGGCCTGTTTGATTATCAAGGAGGGAATCTCTCCCGGCGCGACCGGTAAAAGACCACCCATCTCAAGGTTCAACGTATTCATCCGCCTCACGTAAAGATACGGCGGTACACCTCGTACATGCCCGAGATCCAACAGGTCAGCCGCCGCGTAAAGGCCAATACATCCGCCGAGCGTAGACGCAACTTTCTGTAGTTGCTTTATTCCCTTAGACGGAAGTACGAATGACACGGAAAGCTCAGGAGACGACCGCATGGCAGAAGATCGCCACCGTCGGAACAGCTCGTGCTTTCTGACGATTCTTAGCGTCGAACCTGCATCATCTAGAAATCCTTCCTCCTTCAGACGCCGCAAGAACCGTGAAGCACTCATCAAAGATACTCCGGCGACCTCGGCTAGTTCTGCCCCCGTTCGGTACTCTCTCTGCGGCGCGTTCAGCAGGTGCTGGGGGACATCCGGAGCCAACAGCATCTTCAACATCCATTGATTTAGGTCGGAAAACAGATCCGTTTGATGGCGTGCTCGCGGAGGGCTGTTCATCCGCCCATCAACCGGAGCTTGATCAAGGCCATCAAGATATGGACCTATGAAGCGCGACACACCCGAGTCGGACATCAGCCCCACCGACACGTCAGGCGCGTAATCCTGACGAAATCGCTCTATTCTTGTGAGCAAGGATGGAGACACCGTGTCGACTCGCACCACCGCCAGGGGACGCATCGACAGCACCCTCCCGTACGCGGACGCCTGCAAGATGGCCTGGGATAGCAGTGCGATGACTCTATCCGAGCGCCCCTCGCCTATCGTCTTAAGCTCGACGACATATTGGACCGATCCTTTCCGCGCGATCAGATCGGCTCGCACCGATCCAACGCGAGGCTCCATATCGACTAGCCATCCAAGCGATTGGAACCGAAGGGCCAGATCTTTGATGGCGACTGATGCTTTATTTGACTCTCTGATGGCTTGTGGCATGGCTACTCCGACGAGCGCGCTTAGATCCGACTAACATGGCCACGTTATATACCATGGCCATGTTAGTCAACCATAAACTGTGTCGTCCTGACTAAGCGCTCAACTAAAGCCCGGTCGCGGCAACCCGGACAGGAATACTGGTAAGCAGAGCGACACAAAATAGCTTCAAGTATTTGAAATTATTTCCATCCATGAACAAAAGAGACTAATAAAGTCGCAATTTAATTCGCTATTGTCTTCACGATGAACGACCGCATGTCGCGAAGCAGATGCTGTCGGTACTCCGGCTCGAGATACATCATGTGCCCCGTCGGGTAATACTTCATGTCAACACGATCTATCGGAATGCCGGCGTGCCCGATGTTGTACTGCGCCGACGACACGGGCGACGAGAAATCGTAGTAACCCGACGCGACGAACAGGTGCATGCCGGGATTACGGGTCATCGCCGCCCCGATCTTCGGCACCGGATTAACGAAGGCGCCATTGTCGAGATCGTAGGTCCAATTGCCGGGAAGTACACCGACATAGGGCCTCGTCGCCTTCACCTGCAGTTCCGTCCCGAGATACCCGCGCATCGCATTCAGGTAAGGCAGTCCGGCCGCCGAGAGTGACGGGTCGAAGGTTTCCTGCGGATCGAAGACGGACGCGCTTCCGGTGGTGTAGCGCGCATCGAAGCGCGCGATCCTGATGCCCTGATCGCGCAACAGGAGACGGCGGAACGTATCCGGAGCGATCAGCAGGTTCGAACGGACCCACTCGTCTGGGCGATTCCCGTCAGCTTCGCCAGACGAGCCGCGACACGATCGCGTTCGGCGGCATCGAGGTGGCTACCCTGGGAGAGCGCGGCGGTGTAGTCGCGCGACGCGAAGGCTTCGCTTTACGCCACGGCATCGGCCACCGAGCCGGCATGCTGCCCACCGAAGCGATGATGAAACCAGGCGGCAGCCGAGAAACTCGGCAGGAACAGCTCGTAACCACGATCGTAGTCCGATGGCGCCCGGTGGGGCAGGCCTTCCATGGCGCACTGTCGCATACGCCAGGGAGTGCTTACGAGTGACGTCCGGCCTAGGTGGGATACAGGCGCGCCGCCCTACCCCGCCCGTCAACCAGGCGTGCCGCTCAGGTGCAGCACGCCCCATCCGTGCCCGTCCAGATCGACAAAGCTGTGGGAGTACATGAAGCCCAGGTCTTCCGGCTCGTCATAGGTGGTACCGCCGGCAGCAAGCGCATTGGCGACCAGTGTGTCCACCTCTTCGCGACTGTCGCAGCCGATGGAGATCAGCACCTCAACGGCCTCGCTCGTATCGCAGACGGCCTTGGGCGTGAAGTCCCTGAAGCGCGCGTGGGTCGTCAGCATGATGTAGATCGTGTCGCTGACGATGAAACAGGCGCCGTCGTCATTGGAGAACTGGGGGTTGTACGAGAAACCCAGCGCCGTGAAGAAGGCCACGGATTTCGGCAAGTCAGCGACCGGCAGGTTGATGAAGACTTGCTTGCTCATGCATCTCTCCGTGGCTGTTGGGTTGGGTTCGCGACGCTACTGTAACTGAGCCTACGCACGTGGGCATCCAGCAAACGCCCAGGCTATCTGGCATGCCACATGCAAGTCGGTTACCGTCGGGACAGGCATGGCCGCACCAGGCTATTCACAGGGGAATCCACCGTTATGACGAGAGTGATCGTGCTGGCCGCGTGGCTGGCGGCAGGGGCATGGATGGCAGGCGCCACGTCCGCGAAAGAGGCTTCGCCTTCCCCGCGGCACGCCGTTGAGTTGTCTCCTTCATGCGGAGACCGCCCAACGAAGGTCGACGACGCCGGCTTCGTCATGATCGGCGCATCGAGCAGTGGGTCACGGCCAAGGGCGACAGCTGTGCCAACCCCGTCCTGTTCTTCATCAGCGGGGGCCCCGGCAACCCGTTGAGCGTCCTGTCCGACAGCATGTACAGCGCCGGCTTCAAGGACTTCATCGTCGTCCAATGGGACCAACGCGGTGGGCATGACCTACGGTCGCAACCCGCCACGCGACGGCGACATGCTGACCATCGAGCGCATGACCGAGGACGGCAACGAACTGGCCGCCTACCTGATCAAGCGCTACGGCAAGCGAAAGGTCATCCTCTGGGGCAGTTCATGGGGTTCGATCCTGGCCGTGCACATGGCCAAGGCTCACCCTGAATTGTTCTATGCCTACGTCGGCACATCACAGGTCGTGAACTCGATCGAGAACCAGGCGGTCGGCTACAAGAAATTGATGGGCCTGGCGAAAGCGGCCAACGACGAGGCGTCGCTCGCCGTATTGGAGCAAGTGGGCACACCGCCGTGGACGGACCCGCGCAGCTTCGGCAAGGTGCGCCGCATCATCCGCAAGTACGAGGCCAAGGTGACCACGCCTCCGCCTGCAACGTGGAAGCCGGGCGCACGCTACACCACGCCCAAAGCGGAGGCCGACTACACGGCCGGCGAGGATTATTCCTTTCTCAGCTTCGTCGGCATGCATGGCGACGGCATGCTGTCGCACGTGGACCTGCCTGCGCTAGGCACCGATTTCGCGCTGCCCGTTTTTTCATCGAGGGTGAGCACGACCTGCTGGCCACGCCCGATGTCGCACACCGCTACTACGACAGCATCCGTGCGCCCAAGAAAGGATGGGTACTGCTCCCGCATTCCGGCCACGACCCCAACCAGGAGGTGGTCGATGCCGAGTACAAGTTGCTTCGTGAGCAGGTACTGCCGTTGACGCGAAAGCCTTAGCAACGAAGCGGGCGCCGTTGGTACGGCCTGGCATTTCTTGGACAGGCAAGAAACGACACGGCTTAAACTTTGTCAGTGACAAGGCATCGAAGCCAGCGCATCCGAGTCCATCGGAGTCCAGCCATCGCCGTCTACACGACGGCGATGCTTCTGCCGCGCCGACCAAGGGGGTTTCCATGCCACGTTCGAGGCAACCGTTGTTCCTTAAGACCATGCCGTGGCTCGCTGCGGCGTGTCTTGCCCTTCTACCTTCGCTCACGCTGGCCCAGACGCCCGACGCATCGGTCCAGGTGATGATCGTCGGCGTCTCCCACATGGCCAACCCCGGCCACGACCTGCACAACATGAAGCACGACGACGTGTTGCAACCCGGCAGGCAGGCCGAGATCGTGGCGCTGACGCAAGACCTCGCCCGGTTCAAACCGACCCAGGTCGCCATCGAGCAAGACAAGGCGCCAGCGAACGAGCAATACGCCGCCTACCTGGCAGGCACCCTTCCGCCGTCACGCAACGAGCGGGTACAGCTTGGTTTTCGCCTGGCCAGGCTGACGCACCTCGCGACCATTCAGGGCATCGACGCCGATGGCGACTTCCCCTATCCGCCGGTCAAGGCGTATGCCGAGTCGCACGGGTTCGGTCCGCTTCTCGCAGAACATAACGCGGATATCGATCGGCAGATCGCCGCAGAGTCGAAGTTGCTCGCCGAAAAGGGGATCGCCGCGGAGCTTCGCTACCTCAACGATCCCGCCCGACTGAAAAACGACAATGCTTTTTACCGAACGATGTTGCGCATCGGTGCGGACGATGCCCAGCCGGGTGCCGACCTGCTCACGGGCTGGTACCGTCGCAACTTCCTGATCTGCGCGAAGCTGCTGCAGGTCGCCCGACCCGGCGACCGGATCGTGGTCTTCTACGGCGCGGGGCACGCCTTCCTGCTGAGGCAATGCGTCGAAGAAACGCCTGGATTCCGGCTCATCGAACCGAACGACTACCTTCGCCAGCGATCCTGATTCGCCACGACAACAAGCCTTTCATTCGTGGTCAATCCGGATGCAACGAGCATCCGAGGTAATAAGCGGCATTCAGCTCTTTCACCCGCACCCGCGGGCGATCTCGCGGATATCCTCGCCGTGCTGCGTGAACTTGTCCGGGTGGTACTGCGCGATCAGTGCCTGGTATGCGGTGTCGATCTCGTGGCGGTTCGCATCCGGCGCCACCCCCAGCACGTCGTACCACGGGCGTCGCGTGTCCAGTTGCAGCGGCACCTTGCGATCCGGTGCGGCGGCCGCCTCACCCTTGGGTGTTGCCATCATCGCCGAGACGAACTTGTAGCCGATGGCCAGGCAGATGCCGATGACCACGATGTCCATCCAGTTCATGCCAGTGCACCCTCGATCCGTTGGTAATAGGCCTGCAGCCGTGCGTGCGCTTCGCTGCCCACCTCCTCGACATCCATCTGCCGCTGCACCCTGGCGCGAATCACGTCGCGAAGGCGGGCGCGCTCGTCGGCATCCAGCACGGCCTGCGCGACAGCCACGATCGAAGCGATCGGCCGCGCGCAGGCCCTGCTTGCGGACAGGTTGAGCGCATACGGCGCGCACAGCAGCGCATCCGAGGCCATGCCTGCAAACGCCTTGCCGCCCGTGCCCGTCAACCGGCGCACGCGCCCTACCCGCCACACCGCGATGCCGATGGCGAGATAAAGCGCGACCATCCAGGCCAGCAGGCCCCACACGTTGCCCGCCATGACGGCAGGCATCACGGCGAACAGCAGTGCCACCACGCCGACCGCCCCTGCGGACGAGGCCACACCGATACGCCACGCACGCAAGCCCCGCAACGGCACCGCCAGCCCGTCGCGCAGGGGGGCGTCGGTCGCGACAGCGCATTGGACACAACGGGCGCGGGCAACCGCGGCGACCAGCGCAGGCGCAGCAGCGCGCGTGTGGGCGCCATCAGGGGCGGCACGAACACATGCCGGCCCGCCAGCTGGAAATCCGTGCCGACGGAGAACGTCCAGCGACCCCGCGTGCCTTGGTAGACGACCACTTCATTGTGGTACAGCAGCAACGTCGCGTCGTAGACGTACATCACCACGACGCCGAGCAGCAGCCACCCGGTGTTCGGCAGCATGGGCGCTAAGGGCGCTTGCGCGTGAACAGCCGCTTGATGGCCCCGCCCGCTGCGGCCAGGCCGACCAGGATGAATTTCCACGCGGCGGCCAGGAAGCTGCCGATCACGGCGAACAGGCCCTTCTTCGCCGCCACCGCGGCCACGCCGCCGGTGATGAGCGCGGCCAGGCCGTACTCGGCCACGCGATCGCCGGGATGGAAATCCGTGTACGACTGCCCGGGCGTGAAGGCGAAACCGCCCAGCGTGCCCTTGAAGTCGTCGACCGCTTTCGCGAGCACCTTCGGATCGGACACCAGCACCACGTTCATGACGCCGCTGCGGCCGAGGATACGCGCGTTGTAGTTCACCACGTCGTCGTGCGTGCGGTCGGTGCGCGCGAGCAGGGCCCAGGTCAGCGACTTGAACTGCGTGTCGTACTGCGGCTTGTTCTGCCAGCCGACCAGGGTCAGGGTTTCCCAGCCACGCGTGCGCCGCTCCTTGTTGCTTTCCTCGGCGCCTTGCCTGGCCGACGCGAGGATATCGTCGGGATCGAGCTTTTCATCGTCCTTGACGTAACCCACGTCGTCGTAATCGAAGAACGCGGTCCACGCCATGTCCGTCGGCGCGAGCGTGTATGTGTCGGACGCATCCGGCGGGTTTTCCATCAGTTCGTTGAGGCGCTTGGTGCCCGCGGGGTCGAGGAAGGCGTAACCGTCCGGGACTTCCAGCGTGGCCTGCGTGCCGAGCTGCACCTTCGTTGGCCCGTACTTCCACGGCAGGTCGGACACGCCTGCGGCGTGGGCGAGCGTGGTGAAGACGAAAAGCGCCAGCGCGGCGGCCCAGTTCCTTGCAAATACGGTCATGTGTGTTTCCCTGGACGATGCCCTGACGACCCGTGGAGACCCCCGCCACGTAGCGGCGCAGTGTGGGGCGAGGGAAAACCGCCGTCAAGACAAGCGGTTCCGACGAGACTGCGCGGACGGCGGGCACGTGGACGCCGCAGCGACTAGAATGCGCCCCCTCGCCGCCACCTGTCCCCCCGACCATGCATATCGTCGTCAACGAAGAACTCAAGGCCTATATCGACCCGCTGTCCGCGGACGAATACGAGGCGCTGGAGCGCAGCCTGCTCGCCGAAGGCTGCCGCGACGCGCTGGTGCTCTGGGGTGACACCCTGGTCGATGGCCACAACCGGTACGGCATCTGCCGGAAGCACGATATCCCGTTCAAGACCGTGCAGCACGACCGCTTCCAGTCCATCGACGACGTGCACCTGTGGATGATCGAGCAGCACCTGGGCCGGCGCAGCGTCTCCGATTTCCAGCGCGGCGTGCTGGCGCTGCGCAAGCGGGAGATCCTGGCCGAGCGACGTGCCCGCGCCGCCGCCAACGGCGGCGAGGACACCCCGGATGTGCCGTTCGATACCGAGGGTGCGCAGCCCGCGATGGCGAAGCCTGCACGGGTGAACCCGAACGACAGCCGCAAGGAAATCGCCCGGGAGGCCCGGATCAGCAGCAACCAAGTCGGCATGATCGAGAAGATCCGCAAGGAGGCCGCGCCCGAGGTGGTCGCCGCGGTCAAGGCGGGCTCGCTATCCATCAGCGCGGCGGCGGCGGTGGCCACCCTGCCCGAGGACGAGCAGCGCGCCGCGGCGACGGGAGGCGACGCCGAACTGAAGCAGGCCGCCAAGCGGGTGCGGGAATCCAAGCGCAAGCCGCGCGAGAAACCGAGCGACGACGTGCTGGCACTGCGCGAGCAGGTCGCCGACCTGGAAGCGGAGAACCGCAACCTGCGCCGCGAGATCGACACGTTGCGCGCCCGGCTGGGCGAGCCTCCGTGGACCCCGACGAGGAGCCGGCGGAGTAAGGTGGGCGCAAGGGCCGGGGAACTAGCATCGGCCCGCGGCGATCAAAGCCCGGTACACCGGACGCCGCCCCAGACGTTCGCAGGCACCACCCCCGGAGTGTGTCCCCGCATGAAACCGTTCCTCGCCCTCGTCGCCCTCTCCCTCGTCGCCACGACCACCATGGCGCAGGACGCCCCCCGGCCGCTCAACCTGCGGCTGCCCGCGGACTACACCCCGGCCAGCACGGCGCCCGCCCCGGCAAAAGCCAGCGACGCCGGGGTCGCCGCCGACCCGAAGGCGCCCGCCGTCGCACCAAAGAACGGTGGCGGCAACGTCGCCATCACCTCGTCACGACCGCTCGATCCGCCCGGCACGTACTACGGCGACACCTCGGGACGCATGACCGGCGTGGACGGCGACGATGGCAGCCCCCGCTGCGACGATGCGTCCTACAACACGCCACAGGTACATGGCAGCGTCAGCACCGGGGTGGTCAGCGCCAGCCACGGTGGCAGCGGCAGTTACCAGGCCGGCGCGGTCAGTCTCAGCCAGGCCTTCGGTAGCTGCGAGCACCCCAGCGGCGGCGTGAGCATTTCGGTAGGCGCCGGGCAGGGACACTTCGGCGGCGGCCGCATCCGCTGATCGCCTAGGCGTCCGCGGCGGCCTGCGCATAGCGCCGTTGCACCTCGACGAACCGCTGCGTGGACCGGGCCAGCCTGTCCACCTCTTCGACCACGCGCGGGCCGTCGACACGGCCATCGATCATCAGCGCGATGTCGCCGCAGACGTGATCGGTACCCGGCACACCCAGGTTGGCCAGCACGTTGCGCAGGGCGTGGATGGCCTCCGAGGCCGCGGCCACATCGTGCGAGCGGATCGCGGCCTTCAGCGACGTGCAGTGGTCGTCCGCGGTGCGTGCGCACAGGTCCACGAACGCCCTGAACTCGTCGAGGCTGGTCAGCGCGCGCATCTCGTCCAGCGGCGTCGCCATGGCGCGACCCGCGGGCAGCCCCATGGCCGGTTGCCAATGCCGCGCGGCATCGTCCAGCAGGCGCTCCTCGGCGATGGATTCAATGACGTCGAGCAGGCGCTGCGCGGCGATCGGCTTGGTCAGGTAGGCACGCGCGCCCGCCTTGAAAGCGATGCGCACGGCGTCGTGACTGGAGTCGGCACTGAGCATGACGATGGGAGGCATGGCCTGGGTACGCCGGGCCACCTCGATCCGGCCAGCACGTCCCAGCCCGAGCTGCCGGGCATATGCAGGTCCATGAAGATCAGGTCGAACGTATCGCCTGACAGACGCTCCAGCGCTTCATCCCCGCTGGCGCAAAAGGTCGACCGATGGCCTGCCCGATCGAGGATGCGGCCCACGATCTCGCGGTTGGCGGCGTTGTCGTCCACCACCAGGCAACGCTGGGAGGCCACGCGACCGCGATGCTCGTCCAGCATCTCCACCAGTGGCGTTTCGGCGGCGCTGCGTGCACCGGCGTTCGCGCGGCTCAGCGGAAAGCGCCAGCCGAAGATGGTGCCGCCCAGCGGGTTGTCGACCACCTCCAGCGAACCGCCCATCTGCTCCGACACGTTGCGCACGATGTACAGGCCCAGGCCCACGCCCTCCTGGCGGCGGCTCTCACCGCCACTGAGCTGGTGGAAGGGATCGAACACGCGCTGCTTGTCCGCGTCGGCGATACCGATACCCGTATCGGTCACGGTGCAGATGACGGTGGGATCCTGCCCTGCCAGGCCGTCGCGCAATTCGATGCGTACGTCCACGCAGCCGCCCGGTGGCGTGAACTTCACGGCGTTGGAGGCCAGGTTGGACAGCACCTGCTCGATGCGCCCCGGATCGCCGGTGAAGACGCCCTCGACCGAGGCGTCGCGCGCCACGCTGAAGGCGACCCGCTTTTCCGCGGCATAAGGACGACACACGGCGCCCACCGTGGCCAGCACCTCGTCGAAGCCGAACGCCTGGTGGCGCAGGTTGAAGCTGCCACCGGCGAAGGAGGCGACATCCAGCACCGCGTTGACCCGATGCAGCAAGGCATTGGCATTGGTCGCCAGCAACGCGACCAGTCGACGCTGGTCGTCACTCATCACGGAGGTGTCGATCAGCGACGCGGAGTGGATCACGGTGCTCAGCGGCGTCCGCATCTCGTGGCTCATCATCGAGATGAAGCGATGCTGGGCCTCGCGCGAGGCGATCGCCTCGGCCGACACTTCCCGCAGGGCGTACATCATCCGGTAGAGCATCATCGGCAGTACGATGACCAGCGCCATGGCATACAGGGCGTAGGCCGGTCGCGCCGTCCAGTATCCCTCGGGAGCGACCACCGCGAGGATCACCACCGAGGCGACGACGCTGGCCAGGAACGCCCGTCGGCTGTAGCGCACGCCCACGGCCACGGACAGGAACGGCAGCACGACGGTCACCGTGATCGCCAGCATGAAGGCAGCCTTCAGCAGCAAGGCCACGATGGCAAAATTCGCGGCGTTGCCCACGGCATCCACCACGGGCGTCTCACAGGGGGCGCCCGCCCGGACGAACAACATCCAGAACGTGCTGAGGACGAACAGCACCACCGCCACCGGCACCACGTGGTGCGATTCCCTGGCCATCGGCATCGGGCCGTTCAGCCAGGCCGCGCTCCAGACCACGATGAAGCCCAGGATGACGCAGCGCATCAGCGAGACGTGGTACTCGCTGAAGCTGGCCACGATACGGTCGATACGCCGGTTGCGCAGGCGTTTGGCGACCTCGCTGAGCATCACGGGCTCGACGCGCTTACCGCTACCGCCGTCGATCTTCATGCCAGCTGAACCTGCGACTTCCCCATTGGCGGCCTAGTCTAGGGTCTTGGACGCCGCTGGCAAGTGCGGGTTGCTATTTCACGTGGGTGAACACGAATGGGTCGGCACTTACGGAGTTCGCCTGGCCGGCGTTTTCCGAGCGGGCCGCTTCCTTGCCGCCGGGGTCGACCATGCCGCCCACACCGGGGCATGGTCGCTGGCCTTGGGCAGGTCCCTCACCCAGCGATCCACGCCCGCCCCCTTCAGGCGCGCGGCCAGATCGGGGGACAGCAGGAGGTGGTCGATGCGCAGCCCCCGGTCGCGGGGCCAGTGCTGGCGAAAATAGTCCCAGAAGGTATAGATCGTCTCGTCCGGATGCGTATGACGCAGCGCATCCGTCCAGCCCTGGTCGAGCAGGCGCTGGAACGCCTCCCGGCTTTCGGGCTGCAACAGGGCGTCGCGTCGCCAACGGGTCGGGTCGTAGATGTCGGCATCGGTGGGCACCACGTTGTAGTCACCCGCCAGCACGACCGGATGGCCCGTAGCGAGCAGCCCCGAAGCGTGGCGAATGAAACGCTCGAACCAGGCCAGCTTGTAGTCGAACTTGGGGCCAGGCCTTGGATTGCCGTTGGCAGGTAGAGACAGCCCACCAGCACGCCATGGACGGCGGCCTCCAGGTAGCGACTTTGCAGGTCGCGCTTGTCGCCCGGAAGACCCCGGCGACTCTCTACGGGGTCGGCGCCACGGGCGAGGATAGCCACGCCGTTCCACGCGGTCTGTCCCGCCCACAGCGCGCCGTATCCCGCCTCGTGGATGGCATCGACGGGAAAGGCGCTGTCCGTCGCCTTCAGTTCCTGCAGGCACACGATGTCGGGGCTCTCCTTGCCCAGCCACTCCAGCAGGTGCGGCAGGCGCGAACGAATGCCGTTGAGGTTGAAGGTCGCGATCTTCATGCGGGAGAAGGTCGGGTACGCGCGGTGGAAGGCGGGTGACGAAAAACTTTTTTGACCCGTCTTCACGCCGCCGTTTTTTGCCCTCTTCGCAAGTTATATCGATGGCATAAAACGACCCAAATCCCCATAGTTACATCGTTTTCTGCTGCGCCGCGTCAGGCCATTCAGCCGGCTGGACGGCCATCACGCCATGCTGCGTGGCGTCTGGACAACGCCCATGGGCTCATGTACATCTGCGTCCAGAGCCCATTTGGATCGTGATAAATGGGCTCGTCGCGACGGAGTGCGGGAGGGGTCGTTTCGACTCCGTATGCAGCGACCGGTCGGGGGGCCACAGGTCGTCGCACATCCCGCGTGTCCGCCGGAACACCAAGGGCATCATTTCGGGGAAGGCATGAAAAACCACTTTTTCTTACGCAGGACCGCGCTTGCGCTGGCAGTGTGCACCTGCCTGGGCGGCGCTTCCGGCGTCTACGCGCAGTCCACCACGGGCAGCATCAACGGCAGCGTGCCGGCGGCGGCCAACGAGACCGTGGTGGTCGAGAGCGGCACCGGCTTTCGTCGCGAAGTGGCGGTGGACGCGCGCGGCCGTTATGCGATCAACCAGATCCCGCTCGGCACCTACACCGTCACCCTGATGCGCGACGGCAAGGCGGTGGACTCGCGCAAGGACGTCACGCTGCGCGTGGGCGCCAGCAGCGACGTGTCGTTCAACGCACCGGCCGCCGCGTCGGCCGCACCGTCGGATGCCACCAGCCTCGGCGGCGTCACCGTCACCGGCACCGCCCTCCCCAGCATCGACGTCACCACCGTCGATTCGCGCACCGTCGTCACGGCCGAGCAGCTGGCCAAGCTGCCGCTGGGCCGCAATGCCGAGGCCATCGCGCGACTCGCGCCCGGCGTGGTCAACAACGGCGCCAACTTCCAGAGCGATACCGGCCGACCCGTGGCCAGCTTCGGCGGCGCCGCGTCCAACGAGAACGCGTACTACGTCAACGGCTTCAACACCACCGATCCGCTCAACGCGCTGGGCGGCCTGCAGCTGCCGTACGGCGCGGTGGACCAGCAGGAGGTGTACACCGGCGGTTACAGCGCGCAGTACGGACGTTCCGACGGCGGTGTGATCAACCAGGTCGGCAAGCGCGGCACCAACGAGTGGCACTACGGCGCACAGGTGCTGTGGGAACCCAACTGGGCCCGCGCGTCCGGCCCGGACCTGCATTACGCGCGCACACCGGCTTCGGCACCGGCAGGCGACCTCTACCAGCCCAAGAGCCAGAACGACAAATGGGTCACCACGGTCAGCGCCTATGCGGGCGGCCCGCTGATCAAGGACAAGCTGTTCTTCTTCGTCGCGGGCGAGTTCGAGAAACAGGGCTACCGCAACGTCAACTCCGTAGGCAGCAGCACGCCGGCCTCGACCAACAACTACAGCAACCCGCGCTGGTACACCAAGCTGGACTGGAACATCAACGAGAGCAACATCCTCGAACTGACCAGCGCCGGCGACAAGCGCGAGGGCTCGGGCACGAGGTATGGCTACAACTACGTCGATCGCTCGCGCACATCCACCATCGGTCCCGTCAACGACACCAAGACCGGCGGCGATTTCTGGGTGGCCAAGTACACCGGCTACCTGACGGACAACCTGACCGTCAGCGCCACGTACGGCAAGATGACCTCGAAGAACTACGAGCAGCCGGGTGACTACGATCCGAACCTGGCCCGCGTGGACAACGCCGCGGCGCAGAACCCCGCGCTCAACGGGGGCCGCCTGATCCAGAACAACCAGGTGGGCGACATCAGCTCGCCCGACCGCGGCAACAAGACCAACAACCTGCGCTTCGACGTGACGTACGTGGCGGGCGACCACACCCTCTCGGTGGGTATCGACAACGTCAAGTCCCAGGTGCTGGATTTCGGCACGGTCAGCCCGGGACCGGGCTATTCCTGGAGCTACGACCAGACCACCGATCCGCTGGCACCCATCGACAACCATCCGGGACGCAACTTCGTGCCCGCGCCCGGCCTGTTCCCGAACGGGCAGGACGGCTACTACGTGCACCGCGACATCAACATCAATCTTTCCAACGTGCGCTCGGACCAGAAGGCCCAGTACATCGAGGACAAGTGGAAGATCAACGATCGCTGGCTGCTGTCCCTGGGCGTGCGCAACGATCAGTTCACCGACTACAACCCGTCCGGCCAGGCGTTCATCACGCAGACCCGTCCGCAGTGGGCGCCGCGCCTCGGTGCCTCGTGGGACGTGAACGGCGACGGCAGCTTCAAGGTTACGCCAACGCGGGCCGCTACTACCTGGGCCTGCCGCTCAATCCCGCCACGGGCGCCGCCGCCGGTTACACGGCCACGCAGCAGTACTACACGTACTCCGGGATCAACCCGGTGGACGGCACGCCCACGGGCCTCACCCCCTTCAGCGGCGTGGTGTCGGGCAACAACTCCTACGGCATCCCGCCGGACCCACGCACCGTGGCCGGCAAGGGCCTGAAGGCGGAGAACCAGGACGAGTACATCCTCGGCTTCGACAAGACGCTGGGCGAGAACTGGACCTACGGCTCCAAGCTGATGTGGCGCAAGCTCAACACGGTGATCGACGACTTCTGTGACATCGACCTGGTCACCGCCAAGGCCAACGCGCTGGGCTACACCGTCGGCTCGACCAACAGCTGCTACCTGGTCAACGGCGGCCACGGCAACACCTTCACCCTGCTGGACCAGGGCGGCAACGCGTTCGAAGTGCCGCTCAGCCGCAAGGAAATGGGCATGCCGTCCACCAAGCGCCGCTACTACAGCGCCGAGCTGTACATGGAGCACCAGTTCGACGGTGTGTGGTACGGCAAGTTCGACTACGTGTTCTCGCGCTCGTACGGCAACACGGAAGGCCAGGCACGCACCGATTCGCGCCAGTCCGGCGCCGCCGGCAGCATGGATTGGGACAACCGTTACGTCATGGAGTACGCCAACGGCGACCTGGGCAACGACCATCCGCACGTGTTCAAGGCCTACGGCTACTGGCAGTTCGCGCCCGAGTGGCAGCTGTCCGGCAACCTGCAGGCCGCCAGCGGCGCACCGGAAGTGTGCCTGGGCTACTTCGGCGGTGACGACCCGGATCCGGCCCATTACGGCAGCGCGTACCACTACTGCGACGGGCAGCCGTCGCCGCCGGGCAAGCAGGGCCGCCTGCCGTGGACGTTCCAGGTGGACATGGGCGTCACCTACCGTCCGGAATGGGCCGCCAAGCGCCTGGCGTTCTCGGCCAACGTGTTCAACGTGCTCAACCAGCAGCGCCCGACGTACCGCTACCCGACCAAGTACTCCGCGCCGGGCACCCTCAACACGATCTACCGCGTGCCCATCTACACGCAGGACCCGCGCTACGCGCGCCTTGCCGTGAGCTACGACTTCTAGACCCTGATCCCTGTGTGACGCTTGCGCCCCTTTCCCGGACACCGGCTACTCCCCAGCCGATGTCCGGGGAACCGGGCGCTCTTTATTTTTCGTACGACGCGCCTTTCGTCAGCGCACTTCGCCGGAGGCCGCCACCACCATCTCGATGTAACCGAGAATCTCCGGGATCGAGAGATCGAAGACACCGGCATCGCCGTTGTCGTAGGCCTGGCGCCAGACGGCATAGCCGTCGCGCCAGCTTTCGTCCCCGTCGGCGGGGCCGGCTGGCTCGAGCAGGCTGGCCACCAGCGTGGCCCGGGACACCGCGGCATGGTTCATCGCCGGCTGCATACCGCCCTCGACGCGGTGGTTACGCAGTTTCACGCCCAGGATGGAGATATGGAATACCTCGCCGTCCTCGGGTTCCTGGTCGATGCGGCGGATGGCTACGCGGGAGGTTTCCTCGCCCGGTCGGGCGCGGTAGCTCCAGGCCTGGCCGGGGGCATAGGCGGGGTGGGTCACGGTGATTCCTGGGTTCGCCTGATGTTCCGGCATCTTAGCGGATGCCGTATCCTTGCAGGTTCGGGTGCGCACCCACAGGTGGGGTAAGGCGCCTCGCGCCAGGCAACGCGGCCGCGGTGGCCGCTTCCCCAGCCAGCACACCCTTCTTCCGTCTTTACCGAGGTTCAGCACACCATGGTGGCACTGGCGACCGAGCACGTGATCGACGTGCATCACTGGAACGACACCCTTTTCAGTTTTCGCACCACCCGCGATCCGGGTTTCCGCTTCGAGAGCGGGCATTTCGTGATGATCGGCCTGGAGGTGGACGGGCGCCCGCTGATGCGCGCCTATTCCATCGCCAGCGCGCATTACGAAGAGCACCTGGAGTTCTTCAGCATCAAGGTGCAGGACGGCCCGCTCACCTCCCGGCTGCAGCACCTGAAGCCGGGCGATCCGGTGATCGTGAGCCGCAAGCCCACCGGCACGCTGGTGCTCAACGACCTCAAGCCGGGCAAGCGTCTCTACCTGCTGGGCACCGGCACCGGTCTGGCCCCCTTCATGTCGATCATCCGCGACCCGGAAACCTACGACCGCTTCGACACCATCGTCCTGGCCCATGGCGTGCGCCACGTGAACGACCTGGCCTATTCGGACTACATCGAGAACGAGCTGCCGAAGCACGAGTACCTGGGCGACCTGGTGCGCGAGAAGCTGGTCTATTACCCCACCGTCACGCGTGAGGACTTCCGCAACCGCGGACGCATCACCGACGCCATCGCCGACGGCGAGCTGGCCCGGGCCACCGGCTGCCCCAGCTCAATCCCGCCGAGGACCGCGTCATGCTGTGCGGCAGCCCTTCGATGCTGGACGATATCTGCGTACTGCTGGATGGCGAAGGCTTCCAGGCCTCGCCGCGCACCCGCGAGCCGGGCGATTACGTCATCGAGCGTGCCTTCGTCGAGAAGTAGGCGTCAGCGGCGCACGCGCCCCTGCCCCTCGTTGTCCCAGTAGCCGAAGATCCGCCGGGCGATCAGCTTGTACAACCGCTTGCCGGTGGCGCGCCACAACCGGGAGTGCGGTGCCGGGCGGGACAGGATCGCCCGCTGGCGCGTGGAAAGGCGGTCGGGCGCATAGGTGCGCTTGTGCTTGAGCAGATGGCGCAGGTCTTCCCGCGCCAGCAGGCGGAACAGGCGACCACGGCGGCCGCGGGTCCAGGCGATCTGGAAATCCACCAGGCCCGGCGTACCGTCCTCGCGCAGCAACCAGTTCGGCTCCTTGGCCAGGTCGTTGTGGACGATGCCGCGACGGTGCAGCACACCGAGCAGGCGCAGGGCCTGGCGGTAGTACGCCGGGTCGCGGGGTTGGCCCAACTGCATCGGCTGGCCGGCCATGTAGCTGCGCTCCAGCACCCGGCCGTTCCAGGCCAGCAGGCGCGGTACGCCATCGATGCCCTCCAGCCGGGCCAGCGCGCGCGCCTCGCGCGCGGCCGCGCGGCGTGCAAAGCCGCGTGCCCACCAGCGTGCCGAGGCGATGTCGCGGCGGATCACCACCACGCCATCGCGCTCCACGCGCTCGATGCGGCCGACCTCGTCGGCCTTGAGCAGGGTCACGTTTTCCGTTGTCGCGTCGGGCACGCAGGTCCTTCGATTCGTTGACGCGCTCTGCGCCGGGCGCCAGCTACGCTAGGATGATGATTCTCGCAGGGAGAGGACACCCCATGTTGTCGCGACACATCCTGTCGCTGGTTCTCGCCGTCGGCATGCTGGGCGCATGCCACGACGACGCGAATCCGTCGACCGGCGGGGAGACGCCTCGTTCCGCAAGGGCCACCGCCGCCAAGGATACCGAATCCGGCGAGGAAGGCCTCTATACGGTGGAGGTGAAGCTGCCCGCGCTGCCGCCCGAGGCCGCCCCGTTGCGCGCCACGCTGGAGCGCTACGTGGACCGGCAGCGGCGTGCCTTCCTGGAAAGCCTGGATGCGCCGGGCGCGCGTGAGCAGGCCCGCGAACTGCCGTGGGATCTCAACCTGGACATCGCCGTGGCATCGCACACGGATCGCTTCGTCAACGTGCAGGTGGACGGTTCCGCCTTCACCGGCGGCGCGCATCCCGCGCCGATCGTCGACAGCTTCACCTACGACCTGCGCAAGCAGCGCGTCGTCGGCATCGTCGAGCTGTTCGCCGATGCGCACGCGGCCGAGGGCGCCTTCGCCACCGAGGCGCGGCGCCAGCTGCTGACCGCGCTGGACGACCAGGACGATCCGCTGTCCTCGGACAGCCGGCAGATCGACGAAGGCACCACGCCGGGCAAGGACCACTATCGCGTGTTCGGGCTGCTCACCGGCCCGGACGACAAGGTGCATGGCCTGACCTTCATTTTCCCGCCCTATCAGGTAGCGCCCTACGCCGCGGGTCCGCAGGCCGTGGACGTACCGAGCGAGGCATTCCGGGCCTTCCTCAAACCCGAGTATCGCGAGGCCTTCCGCTGATGGATCTTTTTCTCTACCTGCTCGCCGCCGCGCTGATCGTCGGCGGCATAGCAGGCGCCATCCTGCCCATGTTGCCCGGCATCCCGATGATCTTCGGCGGCATCTGGCTCGCCGCCGCCGTGGACGACTACCGGCACCTGGGCTGGGGCTGGCTGCTGGCCATCGGTATCGTCGGTGCCGTCGGCATCGCGCTGGACTTCATCTCGGCATCGCTGGGGGCGAAGAAGATCGGCGCCAGCCCGCGCGCCCTGTGGGGCGCGGGCATCGGCACCACGATCGGCATGTTCTTCGGCCTGCCCGGCCTGCTGCTGGGGCCGTTCCTGGGTGCGGTGGCGGGCGAGCTGTGGTCGGGCAAGAGCGTGCTGCGCTCCGCGCATGTGGGCGTCAGCACCTGGTTCGGCATGTTGCTGGGCATCGTCGCCAAGGCCGTGCTGTCCTTCCTCATGCTCGGCATGGCCGCGCTGGCGCTGCTCTTCAGCTAGCCACGTCGATCGGCACATTGGCCTGTGATGCCCGCAGCGGCTAGTCTCGGGCCACTCACAGGGGAATCCACGCATGTTCAGACCACTCGCCCTCGCGGCGGCCATCACGTTCGCCGTCGGCTCGCTGCACGCGGAAACGACACCGCCGGCCTGGATCGCGCGCAGCAATGCCGATGCCCAGCCGCTGCTGGACGTCACCGCGCGCTTCAGCCCGGAATCCGCCACCGACATCGGCATCAAGGGTTACGACGAGAAGACCGTCGACCTGGGACCGGACGTGGACAAGCGCCAGCGGGCCGCCCTGGTGGAGGTAGCCCGCAAGGTGGCCGACCGGCTGGCCGAGGAAAAAGACCCGAACGTCAGGCAGGACCTGCAGATCCTGGCCAAGCAGGTGGCAGGAAGCATCAAGGGCATCGACCTCGACGAGCAGTACCTCATCCCCTGGTACGACGCCGGCCAGATCGTCTTCAGCGGTGAGTTTTCGCTGCTGAACGAGGAGAGCACGCCGGCGCAGAACAAGGCCGCGCTGGGCCGCCTGAAGTGCTATGTCGGCATGACTCCCGGCTGCACGCCACTGGTCGACCAGGCACGCGCGCGCACCACCGAGCGGCTGGGCAACAAGGCCCTGCTCGGCCCCGTCAAGGCCGACGTCGAACAGAAGCTGGGCAACACGCAGCGCTATGTCGACGGCATCCGCAAGTTGTTCGCCGAGAAGAAGATCGCCGGCAGCGACGAAGCCATGCACCGGCTCGATACCCAGCTGAAGGCATATAACGCCTGGGTCAAGGCCACGGTGCTGCCGCGCTCGCGCATGGACTTCCGCCTGCCCGAGCCGCTGTATGCGTACAACCTGGAACAGGTGGGCCTGGATATCTCCCCGCGCGACCTGATCGGCCGGGCGCAGCTGGAGTTCATGGAAACCACCTATGCGTTGCAGATGCTGGCGCCCGTGGTGGCGAAGGCCGAAGGCCTGCCGAACGGCGATTACCGCGACGTGCTCAAGGCGCTGAAGAAGAAGCAGCTGCCCAAGGACAAGGTGGAATCCACCTACCACACGGTGCTGGGCAAGATCGAGGACACCATCCGCACGCAGCGCATCGTGGAACTGCCCAAGCGGCAGATGGCCATGCGCCTGGCGTCGGAGGCGGAAAGCGCGCGCACGCCCGCACCGCACATGGATCCCCCGCCCTTCATCGACAACACCGGGCAGCGCGGCACCTTCGTGCTGACGTCCGGCAACCCGCCGGCCAACGGCGATGCCAGCCAGGCGTACGACGATTTCACCTTCGAGGCCGCGGCGTGGACGCTCACGGCGCACGAAGGACGCCCGGGCCACGAGTTGCAGTTTGCCGCGATGGTGGAACAGGGCGTGTCGCTGACCCGCAGCCTGTTCGCCTTCAACAGCGTGAACGTGGAAGGCTGGGCGCTGTATTCGGAAGCGGAGATGATGCCGTACGAGCCGCCGGCCGGGCAGTTCATCGCCTTGCAGTTCCGCCTGCTTCGCGCGGCGCGGGCTTTCCTGGACCCGATGCTCAACCTCGGGCTGGTGTCGCGCGAACGCGCCCACGACATCCTCGTGAACGACGTCGGCTTGTCCGAGCCGATGGCACGGCAGGAACTGGATCGTTACACGCTGAACTCACCGGGCCAGGCCACTGCGTATTTCTACGGTTACACGCGTATCCTGCAGTTGCGCGCGGAGACGCAGACCCGGCTGGGCGCGGCGTTCGACCGCAAGGCGTTCAACGATTTCCTGATCGCCCAGGCCTGCTGCCGCCCGACCTGCTGGCCGAAGCGGTGCGCACCCGGTTCATGCCCGGCACGTCGGCGACGAAGAGCACCGCCCTGCCGGACACCGCCGCGGCGCCGAAGGCCACCGCGTCGCCTTGATGCCGACGCGGGACGGCGACCGTGATACCCGCCACGTGCCTTACGGCGTGGCGGGACCGTCCGGGATGACGTAGAGCAGGATGGCGAAGAAGTGCAGCACGCTGCCGGCCAGCACGAACACGTGCCAGATGGCGTGGTGGTAAGGCAGCTTGCGCGCGACATAGAACGGCACGCCGCCGGTGTAAGCCAGCCCACCGGCCAGCAGCAGCAACAGGCCGCCCGTGGGTACGCTCTCGCGCAGCGGCTGGATGGCCACCATGGCCACCCAGCCCATCGCCACGTACATGATCACGGCCGCCTTGCGATAGCGCTTGAGCATGCCCAGTTCCGCCAGGCTGCCGAGGATCGCCAGTGTCCAGATGGTGGAGAACAGGCCCCAGCTCCACGCGCCATGCAGCGCCAGCAGCGTGAATGGCGTATAGGTACCGGCGATCAGCAGGAAGATGGCGATGTGATCGCACGTGCGCAGGATCCGCTTCGCGCTTGCGCCGGGGATGGAGTGATACAGCGTGGACGCGGTGTACAGCAGGATCAGCGTACCGCCGAACACCGAACTGGCCACGACGGTGCGTGCGTCGCCATACATGGCCGAAAACGCCACGAGCACGGCAAGTCCGGCAATGCTCAGCACCAGGCCGATGCCGTGGATCACGCTGCTGGCGACTTCTTCTCCGAGGGGATAGCGCGGTTGTGCGCTGTCGAAAGACATGGGCTTTTCCGGAATAAGTCGAACGCCGAGGGTAACCGATCCGGCAAGTCATCGAGACACGTTCGCATTGCCGCAGGTTTTTGCCCGATTGACCGGGGCGCCCCTGCCGTTGTTTTATGGGGCATGACTCTCGAACTGCTCGTGCATATCGCCCGCCTCCCGCCCCAGGGCGCCGGCTTGCGCGCCGCGCTCGCCCTGGCGTCGCGCCTGGGCGCCCGGCTGGACGCGCTGCATGTGGTGGACCTGCCCGCCGCCGCGTTCACGGTGCCCGAAGCGGTGCCGATGCAACTGGACGCGGTGCGCCAGCGTGCCACGGATGCGCGCGCGGTCGCCGGCGAATGGGCGGGCCTGATGCAAACCGGGGGCCTGCAGGGCAATTGGCGCGTCGGCAACGGCGACACCGTCACCGTGCTGACCCACGCCGCCGCCGGATACGACCTGCTGGTGATGGAGCGCTCGTCCACCATGCGCGGCGACGCGCCCGTGGGTTTCGGGGTGGTCTCGCGCACGGTGTTCGGCTCCAGCCGCGGCGTACTGGTGGTGCCCGAAGCGGCCGCCGTGCAAACCCTGGGCGAGCATGTGCTGGTGGCCTGGAGCGGTAGCCGCGAATCCGCGCTTGCCGTGCGCTCGTCGCTGCCACTGCTGCGCAAGGCCACGCGCGTCACCGTCATCGACGGCAGCCGCGACGAGGACCCGGGCACCTGTGCCCTGCCGCATACCGACATCCGCACCTGGCTGGACACCCACGGCGTACAGGCCGAAGTCCGCCCGCTCGGTGACGGAGCCGCCTCGGCGCCGGGCCCTGCGTTGCTGGATACCGCCCACGCGGAAAACGCCGACCTCATCGTAATGGGCGCGTGGGGTCGTTCGCGCCTGTCGGAGATGGTGCTGGGCGGCACCACCCGCTACCTGTTCATGCAGTCGGACGTACCGATGCTGGTCGCCCACTGAGGGCGACGCGCCGACGCGTCAGCACTGACCGATTGGCCGTCCAGACGGCCCTCTTGCAACTTTTCCCAAAGCCTGCCTAACCTGCAACCGGACCCGAACACGATCCCCGCCGGCCATGCCCGGCCGTGTTCCCGACCGCGCTTCACCTTCCCCCACGTTGCAGGAGGTGGCTCATGTCGTTCGCCCGTCCGTCCGTCCTCGCCGGAGTGCATCCGGATACCGTCCGCATCATCGCGATGAGCGCGGCAATCGCCCTCAACGCCGCCGCACTCGTCGCCGTCATGCGTCCCATGGTGGCCAACCTGGCCTCGGCTCCCGTGGCCCAGGAGCCGATCCGCCTGATCGAGCACCTGGCCGAACCCAAACCCGTTCCCGCGCCTCCACCTGTTGCCCTCAAGCCGCTCCCGGTCAAACCGCCCCACACCGTCACCACCGTGACCCGGCCTATGACCTCGCCACCCGTGCAGACGGCGGTGCCCACCGACGAAGGCAGCGCACCGATGGTGCCCGCTGTGCCGACGGTCGCGCCGACCACGACCGCCGACGCCCCCAGCGCGCCGGTGGAAGCCACGCTGGCCTATGTCTCGGCACCCGCGCCGGCCTACCCGCGCATGGCCATCGGCGGCCGCATGCAGGGCACGGTCACCCTGCGGGTGCTGGTGGACGAAGCCGGCAAGCCGCTGGACGTGGTGATCGAAAGCAGCAGCGGCCACGCCGTGCTGGGCAAAGCAGCACGTGACCAGGTGCTGGCAAAGTGGCGGTTCCAGCCAGCCCAGCGCGACGGTCACACGGTGCAGGCCTGGGCCCGCATCCCGATCACCTTCGACCTGAAAAACCTCTGAGGCCAGCGTGCCGTGCAGGCGCCTCAGCGAGGCGCCTGCATCACCACCACGTCGGGCTGGCGGCGGGTCGCCCGCGCGATCGCCCAGACGATCAGCGCCAGCACCGCCACGGGCAACAGCACCGGCATCAGCGCCAGGGCGACCACGGGGGCCACCAGCAGCATGGCCACGCCGCCGATCACGGCACCCAGCAGGCTGGCGACCAGGCTGAACACGCCGCCGATCACGCCGAAAACCAGCTTGAGCACAACGCCGACCAGCGCAAAGACCAGCCAGAAGCCGGCGAACAGGATAACGAGCGAGGTGAGGACGATCATGGCAATGCACTCCGTGACAGGCCGGCCGGTCGGCGGGTTCGCAGCCTAGGATGCTGTTGGTGGGGGAAGGTTTAAAGGCGTTGGATGACTTCTTTGGGAGGGCTCGCCTTTGGCATCGCGTTGGGGCTTGGGCTTCGGAGCAAGAGCCGGCGGGTGCCACCCTCGGGGCCACGCCTGCGGCGACCCGCTAGGGAGGGCCGCTGGCGCGACCGTTTATTTGATTGCCCTACGGGCCGGGTCGGGCTTCGAACGGGGTTTCCGATTCGCCATCCATGGCTCAGCGGAACGGCCGGCCGTCCTGGCCGGCCCCCTTCGGCCTTGTCCGTTCGAAGCCCTCGCCTGCGGCTACCGGCCCCGAGGGTGGCACCCGCCGGCTCTTTCGACGACTGAGGGTGCGTGTAGGAAGAGTGCAGAGCCAGGCTTCGCTTCGTAGCCGGGAACGCTCGCCTGCCTGTTGCGCATGGCATCGGTCGCCTTAGATACGTCGAGGGTTCGCGCACGTGCGTGCGCTCCTACCCCTCCAGACGGCGGTTCAGGCGTTGGGTATTTCACAACGTGCCCTACCCGTGGGGTAGGAGCCCACGATGTGGGCGAAAAGCCAACAAAGCGGCGACGCCGTACCCCACCACACACCAAACGTCGGCTCGATCCCAAGCACCCTCACCGTCCGAAAGAGCCGGCGGGTAGCCCCCTCGGTGCCGGTAGCCGCAGGCGAGGGATTCGAACGGACAAGGCCGCGTAGCGGGGCCGGCCAGGACGGCCGGCCGTTTTTGCTGAGCCATGGATGGCGAATCAAAAACCCCCGTTCGAAGCCCGACCCGGATAGGGCGCGGGTAGGAGCGCACGATGTGCGCGAATCAGGTACACGGCCGCGACAGCGGCCTTTCCACGACGGGTCGCCGCAGGCGTGGCCGCGAGGGTGGCACCCGCCGGCTCTTGCTCCACGGCTGCACGGCTCAAAGGGTTACGACGGCTTAACAGCCACCATGGTCCACTTTCCCCCAGTGAATTCCCGAGATGGCCCACCCCCATGGGTAAGCGTTTTTCCATCGTCAGGACGTTGCGCGATATCGCCTTCGACCTGTCGGACGTGGAGCACCCGGATCTCGCCTCGATGGGGCGGGATCTCGGCCGTGCGCTCCACGCCCATAGCAAGGAGCTGGCCCAGGCCCTCGGGCCGCTGCGCGAGCGTCGGCGTGGCTTCGAGCGCTGGATACTCGCCGAACGGTCGAAGCGACCGGTCAGCATGCTGGTCATGGCCTGGCCGCCGGGTTACGTCACGCCGGTGCACGACCACGGCGGGCTGTGGGGACTCGAAGCCACCATCTCCGGCGCGCTGGAAGTGGAATCGTTCGACCGGCCCCACGGCGACGAGCACGCCCTTCGCAGCACCGGGCGTACCTGGCTCGGGCCGGGGGACGCCACCTGGTTCGACGCCACCGAGACGCACGCCCACCGCTGCCGCAATTTGTCGCGGCACGACACGGCGCTCACGCTTCACGTGTACGGTGGCGATCTGGCACAGTACCTCGCGTATGAGCAGCCCGGTCCCTCGGGACACTGGATCGCACGACCGAGGCAATCGATTATCGCGGGACGCCTGACGGCCTGACGGTCTACGGCCCTCCACCCCAGCCATCGGGCGAAGGACCAACAACATGTTTCAAAAAGTCGCCATCATCGGCGGTGGCGCGGCAGCGGCGACGCTGGTCAGTGAGTTGCTGGAGCGGCGTACGCCCCGGCCCTTGCACCTGGACTGGTACGCCGGCGCGCCGGCGGCCGGCCGTGGCATCGCCTATGGCACGCCCTCGGAGCGCCACCTGCTGAACGTGCGGGCGGCCTCCATGGGCATGTTCGTCAGCAAGCCGGGTGGTTTCCTCGAATACGCGCAGGCCCTGGACCCCTCGGTCAAGGGCTCCGACTTCCTGCCGCGGCGCCTTTACGGCGATTTCCTCCAGTCGCGCGTCGAGCAGGCGGTGAAACACGCCGCGTCGCTAGGCCACGACATCAATGTGCATCCTTTCGAAGCCGACGCGCTGGTGCCCACCGCGGACGGGATCACCATCGGCTATGGCGACGAGGCATCGCATGCCGACGCCGCCGTGCTGGCCATCGGTTCGCTGCCGCCACGCCCCCTGGCCGGCGTCGAGGATGCCGCCATTGCCAGCGGCCGCTACGTCACCGATCCCTGGCCGTTCCTGGCCAGCGTGCAGCATGACGATCGTCCCCTGCGCGTACTGGTCATCGGGCTCGGCCTCACCGCGGTCGATGTCCTGCTCGAACTGTCGGCCCACTGGCCGAATGCCCACTTCACCGCCCTGTCGCGCCACGGCAAGCTGCCCGAACCGCACCTGGCCGCCGCCTCCGCGCCCACGGACGACGGCTCGGAGCTGGTCGAGGCGATGCAGGACGATCCGAACGTACGCGTGTGGCTGCGCCGGTTGCGCGAGGCCACGGCGACCGCAAAGGACTGGCGCACCGTGATCGATGGCATGCGCCCGCATACCCAGGGCCTGTGGCGCGACCTGCCTCGGGCCGAACGGTCACGCTTCCTGCGTCACGCACGTTGGGCGTGGGAGCGGGCACGTCATCGCATGCCACCGCAGGTGGCCGCCGCCGCGACCCGACTGGAGGCCGAAGGCCGCTTCGAGCGCGGGCGTGGCCGCATGCGTGCGGTACGCCTGTCGCCGGAAGGCACGCTGGACGTGGTGCGCGCACTGCCCGGCGGCGCGCAGACCACGGCGTCGTACGACCTGGTCGTCCAGACCGTCGGCCTCAATACCGATACCCAGCGCACCGAGCATCGCCTCGTGCGCCAGCTGGTGGTCGACGGGCTGGTGCAACCCGACGCCCTGGGCCTGGGCCTGCGCGCCGTGCCCGACGGCCACCTGCTGGATGGCAACGGCAAGGCCCGGCCCAACCTGTTCGCCATGGGCAGCATGCTGCGTGGCGCCCTCTGGGAATCCACCGCCATTCCGGAAATCCGCAAGCAGGCGCAGAACGTCGCCAACATGCTGCTGGGCTGACGTCCTAAAAACATGGACACTGCCGGCGTATGATCACGACGCTCATCGCCATCGCCGCGCTTTCCCTACACGCGGCCGGCGTGCTGGCCGCCATGCACGCGGTCATGCATGCCCGCACAGCCCAGGGCGCCTTCGCCTGGGCACTGGGGCTTGTCTTCCTGCCCTATCTCTCGCTGGTGCCTTACCTGTTCCTCGGCGCCAGCCATTTTCGTGGCTACGTCGACCTGCACCGACAGCGCCAGGCGCGGTTCTTCATGCTTCACGAGGAAGTGGCCCATCCGGGTCATACCGGCCTGCTGACGCCGCCTGCGCCCGTCCATGACCCGCGTTACGACGCCATCGGGCGGATGATCAACAGCGCCATGCACGGCGGTCACGCGCTGGCCCTGCACATCGACGGGGAGGCCGCCTTCACCGCGATGTTCGCCGACATCGCACGCGCCGAGCGCTACGTGCTGGTGCAGTTCTTCATCATCCACGACGACGGGCTCGGCCGGCGCCTGCGCGATGCGCTGCTGGAACGTGCCGCCGCCGGCGTGCGGGTATGCCTGCTCTACGACGGCATCGGCAGCCACGCCCTGCCGGACAGCTACGTGGAAACCCTGCACAAGGGCGGCGTCGAAGCGCGCCGCTTCGCCACGCGGCGCTGGCGCAACCGCTTCCAGCTCAATTTCCGCAACCATCGCAAGGTGCTGGTGGTGGATGGCGAGCGCGGCTTCGTCGGCGGCCTCAACGCCGGCGACGAATACCTCGGCGCCTCGCCCCCGCTGTCGCCGTGGCGCGATACCCACATGCAGATCGAGGGGCCGGCCGTGGCCGACCTGCAGCGGGTGTTCGCCGAAGACTGGTACTGGGTGACCGGCGAGCGGCCACCGTCCACACCTCCCCCCGAGCGCTGCGGACGCGCCGCCACGCTCATCGTGGCCACCGGGCCGGCCGACCGGCAGGAAAGCTGCTCGCTGTTCTTCACCCAGGCGATCCACGCGGCAACGCGGCGCATCTGGATCACCACGCCCTACTTCGTGCCGGACCCGGCCGTGTTCGCGGCACTGCGCCTGGCCGTGTTTCGTGGGGTGGACGTACGCATCCTGATTCCCTGCCGCCCCGACCACCGCACCGTGTTCATGGCCAGCACGCTCTACGCCCACGAGGCCACGGTGGCCGGCATCCGCATGTTCCGCTACCAGCCGGGGTTCGTGCACCAGAAGGTCATGCTGATCGACGAGGACACCGCCGTGGTCGGCAGCATGAACCTGGACAACCGCAGTTTCCGGCTCAACTTCGAGATCGCCGCGCTGAACGTCGACGAGACCTTCGCCGCCGAGGTGGAAGCGATGCTGGAAACGGACTTCGCCAACGCGGACGAAGTAAACGTCAACGACTACCGGCGGCTGTCCTACCTGCGGCGTGTGGCCCTGCATGTGGCGCGCCTGTTCGATCCGGTACTCTGAGGCCTCGCGCCACCTCGCCGACCAGGGAAACCTCCATGCTTCGCACCCTCGCCTTCCTCACCGCCATGACCGCCGTCGGCGCTTCCGCCGCGCCCGCACAGTTCGTCGAACGCAGCGTCGACGTCGCTGGCCGGACCTACCGGTACCAGGTGTTCGTTCCCGCAGACCTCAGCAGCCGCCCGCCGTGGTGCTGTTCCTGCACGGCAGCGGCGAACGCGGCAACGACAACCTCAAGCCGTTGTCCCAGGGCCTGCCGCCCTGGTTGAAGCAGCACACCGATTTTCCCGCCGTGGTGGTGATTCCCCAGGCGCCGGACAACACGGAGTGGACGGACAAGGCCGATGCCGACATGGCGATGGCCGCCCTGGAAAAGAGCGTCCTGGAGTTCCACGGCGATCGCAAGCGCCTTTACCTCACCGGCCTGTCGATGGGCGGCTATGGCTCCTGGCAGCTCGCGGCGGACCATCCCGGCACGTTCGCCGCCGCGGCGATCATCTGCGGCGGCGTGACCCGACTGGGGGACGACGAAGACCGCCAGCTGTTCGTGCAGGGTGTGCCGGCCGGCAGCGACCCGTTCGCCTGGGTGGCACAGAAGGTCGGTGCGTTACCGGTATGGATTTTCCACGGCGGCGACGACAACGTCGTGCCCACCGAGCAGTCGCGGAAGATGCATGCCGCCCTGGTCGCGCGCAAGGCCGAGGTCAAGTACACCGAGTTTCCCGGCGTGAACCACGGTTCGTGGCAGAAAGCCTATGCGACACCGACGCTGTGGGACTGGATGTTCGCCCACCACCGCTGAGCGTCAGGGTGTGGGGGTGCGCATGCCTTGCAGCAGTTGCCTGAAGCCGCCGGAAAACACGGCCCAGCCCAGGCACACCCCCACCAGCGACCCCACGCATTCGAAGAACACGCGCAGGCCGATGGCGTCCGGATCGTGCACTGCCGCCAGCTTCAGGCGCAGCAGCGTCATCGACTGCAGCGGCGCGAAGTTGAAGTAGAAAAGGTCCCAGAGGTCCTGGCCACCGGCGAGCACCAGCGTGAGCGCGAAAGCCACGCTGATGTCCTTGCCGTGGCTCCAGCCGTTGCCCTTGCCGACCGCCCGCACCAGCGCGTAGAGCACCAGGCCCACCAGCAAGGCGATGCCACCGGTTTCCAGCGCGCCGACGATGCCATAGCCGGTCCAGCTGCGATCGTAGGGCATGGTGGAACCTCGTCGGGAATCAGGGGGCATTATGCCCGGGTGGCGGCCGCTTTCCCGCGGGGATGCGTGTCGCGACCGAAGCGCAGGTACAGCGACACCGACAGCAGGGCCGCCGCCAGCGCGGCGAAACCGGCGAGGAGGAAGATGGCCGGGTAGTCGTACAGCCCCGCTACCCAGCCGCCCACCGGCCCGGTCAGGCCCAGCGCCACGTCCAGGAACACCGAATACGCGCCCAGCGCCGCGCCGCGATTGTGCGTGCTGACCCGGTTCACTGCTTCCACGCCCAGCGCGGGGAACACCAGCGCGAAGCCTGCCCCGGTCAATGCCGCGCCGGCCATGGCCGCGTGCGGCGTGCTGCCGAGCCAGAGGGCGACCAGCCCGCAGGCCTCGACGGCCAGCGAGACGATGGCCACCCGATAGCCGCCGAAACGGTCGATGACGTTACCGAAAACCAGGCGGATACCGATAAAGCAACCGCCGAAGATGGACAGCGACAAGGCCGCATCGGTCCAGCCACGGCTGGCGTAGTACAGCGCGACGAAGGTGGACAACGAACCGAAACCGATCGAGCCCAGGGCCAGGCCCACGCCGTAGGGCATGACACGCGACAGCACGCTCTTGAACGGCAGTCGCTCGCCCTGGCTGGGCGCGATGCGCCCCTTCGCCAGCGCGAGTGGCACGGCGATCAGCCCCAGCACGAAGGTGAGGATGCCCAGCGCGATGAAGCCATGATCGCGGGCGAGCGTCACCCCCAACGGCGCACCCAGGGCGATGCCGCCGTAGGTGGCGATGCCGTTCCAGGAAATCACCCGCGCGGTATGTTCGCCCCGATCCCCCCGATGCCCCAGGTGATCGACCCGGTGCTTACCCAGCTCTCGGCAAAACCCAGGCCCAGCCGGCTGAGCAGGATCAGCACCAGCGACAGGGCCGGGATGGTCGGCACCAGCGCGGCCAGTGCGAGGAACAACCCCGAGAGCGCCAGGACGACCAGCCCGGTGAGCACGGCGCGTTTCGGACCCATCGCATCGGCCATGCGCCCGGCATAGGGGCGGCTCATCAGCGTGGCGAGGTACTGCGCACTGACGGCGAGCCCGGCCAGGATGGTCGAGTAACCGAGATCGAGGTGCGCGAAACCGGGCAGCACGGCCAGCGGAATACCGATGCAGAGATAGACGACGAACGTGAAAACGACGGCGGAAAGGATGCGTGCCGTGATCGCGAAGCGGCGCCCGCGCTGGGGAACGAGGGGAGGTAGGGACATGGTGCAGGGATTATAGCGCGGGGGTGTTGCGGTGCATCATGAAGATTGTTTTGCCTGTCGACCTTTCGGGAAATCGCCCACATCGTGGGCTCCTACATCGGTGCTGCGTTGCCTTGTGTAGGAGCCCACGATGTGGGCGATTTCCTCACCGCCGGGCCTTCCTCAAAGCACAACCGGCTGCCCCGTCTGCAACGATTCGCGCAACGCGATGGCGATGCGCGTCGCCTCCACCGCGTCGTCCATGGTCAGGTCGAACGGCGTATCGTCGAGCACGGCGTCGACGAAATGCCGGGCCTGGGTGACGAAGGCGGGAGCAAAACGCTCGTAGAACGACGGCAGCACCGTGTTGCGCACACCGTGGGCATCGGCGATCTCCACGCGATCGGCGCGGGGGTTGCGACCGATGCTGACGCGTCCGGCTGTGCCGGTCACATCCGTGTGCGTGTCATGCCCGTGCGCCTGCGTGCGCGAGGCATAGAACATCGCCATGCGACCGCCCTCGAACTCCACGATGGCGATGCCGTTGTCCACATCGCCCATGGCCTCAAGCGGCGGATACATCGCCACCGTACCGGTGGAATACACCTTGGTGGCCTTCGGCCGCCCCAGCAGCCAGCGGGCCAGGTCGATGTCGTGCACGCTGCAGTCGAGGAAGATGCCGCCGCTGGTGGGCGCGAACTTCAGGAACGCGCCGCTCGGGTCGGCCAGGTCCGTCGTCTGCGAATACACCAGGAACGGACGGCCGATGCCGCCCGCCTCGATGTGCTCGAACGCATGACGGTAGCTCTCGTCGAAGCGACGCACGAAACCCACCATCGCCCGTTTGCCGGCCGCCGCGGCATGGGCGGCGGCGCGGCGGCAGTCGTCCAGCTCCAGCGACAACGGCTTCTCGCAGAACACGTGCTTGCCCGCGTCCAGCGCCTGGGCGATCTGCGCGGCATGCAGCGAGGTGGGCGTGACCAGGAACACGGCGTCCAGCGACGGATCGGCCAGCATGTCCTCGTAGGCGGTATGGATGGCCGGAACGTCCAGCGTGTCGCGGGCCCAGGCACGCTCCGCTTCCACGGGGCTGCACACGGCGACCAGTTGCGCGCGCGGTACGGCGCGCGCCAGGTTCTCGGCATAGCGTTGACCGAGCCGGCCGAGACCGGCAAGACCGATACGAAGCGTGGCCATGGTCAGATACTCACCTCGATCGCCTTGCCCTCGCGCCAGGAACGCGCGGCGGCCTCGGCCAGTTCCAGCGCCTTGATGCCGTCGGCGATGGTGGTGCGCACCGGCGTGCCGCCGGCCAGCGCATCGAAGAAGTGGGCGATTTCCACCGCATAGGCCTCGCGGTAGCGCTCGAGGAAGAAATGCTCGGGCAGATCGTGCGCGATGCTGGCCGCGGTGTGCGCGACGACCTGGGTCGGCGCCACGTTGCCGGCCTGCAACATGCCCTTGCTGCCCAGCACCTCGAAACGCTGGTCGTAGCCGTACGCGGCACGGCGCGAGGTGTTGATCTGGCAGAGACGGCCGCTGCGGGTGCGGATGGTCACCGCCGTGGTGTCGATGTCGCCGGCCTCCTGGATCGCCGGATCGGTGAGGCAGCTGCCGGTGGCGTGCACGCTGACCGCTTCGTCAGCAAGGATCCAGCGGAAGATGTCGAAGTCGTGGATCAGCATGTCCTTGAAGATGCCGCCGGAGCTCTTGATGTAGGCGACCGGCGGGGCACCGGGATCGCGGCTGGTCACCACCAGCAGTTCCGGTGTGCCGATCTCGCCATCGTCCAGCCGCTTCTTCAGCGACGAGAACGTGGGATCGAACCGCCGCTGGAACGCGATCATGCAGGTGACGCCTGCCTTCTCCACCGCGGCCTGACACGAGCGCGCACGCTCCACGTCCAGGTCCACCGGCTTCTCGCAGAAGATGGCCTTGCCGGCAGCCGCCGCACGGTGGATCAGGTCGGCATGCGTGTCGGTGCTGGAACCGATGACCACGGCGCCGACGGCCGGGTCGTTCAGGGCCTCGTCCACGCTGGCGACCTTCGCGCCGTGCTTGCCGGCCAGTTCCTCGGCCGACGGGGCGTGCACATCCACCACGTAACGCAGGCGGGCTTCGGGATGGCGGGCGACATTGCCTGCGTGGATCTTGCCGATGCGTCCGGCACCGAAAACGGCTACTTCAATCATCGTATTCTCCTCGGGGAAGTGTTTCTTCGACGGTCAGTTCGAGCTTGTAGGCCAGCGCGACGAACAGCGCCTGGCACAGGCACATGGTGCTGGTGAGTCCACGGAAGGCGAACGCGCTGCCCTCCTTCACCTTGAGCAGTACATCCGAATGCCGCGCCAGCGGGCCCAGGTCGCTCTCGGTGATACCGAGCACGCCGGCCTTGTGCTGCTGCGCCACGCGCATGGCGTAAAGCGTTTCCTTGCCGAACGGCGGAAAGCTGATGGCGATCAGGGCATCGCCCTTGCCGATGCTGCGCAATTGCTCGCGGAACATACCGCCCAGGCCGTTGACCAGGTGCACGCGCTTGGGCGTGTGCTGGAGGGCGTAGGCGATGTAGGTGGCGATGGCGAACGACCGGCGCACGCCGATCACGTAGATGTTCTCGGCGGCGGCCAGCATGTCCACCGCCTTCTGGAAGCGTACCTCATCGATCTCGGCGGCCAGTTCGTCGAGGCCGGCGCGGCTGGCGTCGATGAACCGCGAGGCGATCTCCACCGCCGGCAGGCTGCCCTTGCCCCCCTTGATGACGCTGCGGATGCGCTGCTGGTAGCTGCGCTGTGGCGCCGCCTGCGCCGTGAAGGCGTTGCGGAACACCGCTTGCATCTCGGTGAAGCCGGAGTAGCCGAAGCGCTGGGCGAAGCGAACCACCGCCGAGGCGTGCACGCCGCAACCCTCGGCAATCTCCCCGACGCGCTGGACCATGATGGAACCACGATGTTCCTCAAGGTAGCGGGCCACGCCCTGCAGCTGCCGCGGCAAGGCCTCGAATTCCTCCGCGATGCGCTGCATGAGGGCATCGGCTTCGTCGCGTTTGGCCATGGGGCACTCCAGGGGGGACCGGCGGCATTCAACCACGGGATGGAACATATTTTCCATTTATTTTTTTTGCTGCAATGCAAATTGCAACCGCGGAACGGCAGGTCCATGCTCGGTCCGCTTTCGGCACAAACCGCGGCCCCCGAGCCGTCGTCGCAGTTCGATACCCATCACCCCGACCGCGCCGCGGTCACCTGTGGAGGCTATATGCGATCCAAACTTTTCCACGCCACGCTGGCGGCCGCGCTGGCCCTCGGTCTCGGCCTCGCCGCCCCTGCCTCGCAGGCCGCACCCGGCGACCGTTATGTCCTGGTCACCCACGCCGCCGATTCCGATTCCTGGTGGAACACGATCAAGAACGCGATCAAGCAGGCCGGTGAGGACTTCGGCGTGGACGTGGACTACCGCGGCTCCGGCAACGGCGACCTTTCCGAAATGGCGCGCCAGCTCGAATCCGCCGCCGCGCGCAACTACAACGGCGTGGCGTTCGATATCGCCAGCTTCGCCGTGCTGAAGTCGCCGGCAGCGAAGATTTCCGCCAAGGGCATTCCCATCGTCACGATCAACTCCGGCACCCCGGAGGAGAGCAAGAAGATCGGCGCGATCATGCACGTGGGCCAGGGCGAATACGACGCCGGCAAGGCCGCTGGCGAGCGGGCCAAGGCCAAGGGCGTCACCAGCTTCGTCTGCATCAACCACTACGCCACCAACAACGCCTCGTTCGAACGCTGCAAGGGTTTCGCCGACGCCATCGGCGTGAAGACTGGCGCAAGACCTCGATGATCGATTCGGGCATGGACCCGACGGTGGTCGCCAGCAAGGTCAGCGCCTACCTGCGCAGCAACCCGAAGACCCAAGCCATCCTGGCCCTGGGCCCGAACGCCGCGGAGCCGACCATCAAGGTCGTCAACGACATGCACCTGGCCGGCAAGATCGACTTCGGTACGTTCGATCTCTCTCCCGCCATCATCAACGGCATCAAGTCCGGCACGATCCAGTACGCGATCGACCAGCAGCCGTACCTGCAGGGCTACATGGGCATCGCCGCGCTGGTGATCGCGCATGACGAGAAAACCAACGACCCGGCGAAGATCATCGCCGCGCTCAAGGCCAACCCGAAGTTCCAGGCCCGCCTGAAGCAGTACGACCTCAAGCCCGTCTACACCGCCACGGGCGTCAGCTCCGGCCCGGCCTTCGTCACGAAGGACAACGTGGCCACCGTCGAGAAATACGCCGGTCAGTACCGCTGATCGCCGGGGAATGAACCATGAGCGCCATCAATGAGAGCGTGTCAGACATGATCCAGTCCAACCGCGCGAAAGCGCCGGAAGCACCGACCTCCACGGACGAACGCGTGCGACGGGTATCCCCGTGGCGCATTCTGCTCGACCGGCCCGAGCTCGGGTCGATCGCGGGCACCGTGCTCGTCTTCGTCTTCTTCGGCATCTTCGCCCGCGGCTCGGGCATGTTCGCGCTCGATGGCGTGATCAACTGGGCGCAGGTAGCGGCGTACCTCGGCATCCTGGCCGTGGGCGCCTGCCTGCTGATGATCGCCGGCGAGTTCGATCTGTCGATGGGTTCGATGATCGGCTTCGCCGGCGTCCTGGTCGCCATCCCACCGATGTACATGGGCTGGCCGCTGTGGGCGGCGGTGATCTTCGCCTTCGTCGGCTGCATGGCACTGGGCGCGCTCAACGGCTACCTGGTGGTGCGCACCCGGTTGCCATCGTTCATCGTCACGCTTGCTTTCATGTTCATCCTGCGCGGCCTCACGCTGGTGCTGTCCACCAGCTTCGCCAACAGCACCATCGTCAGCGGCGTGGGCGACAAGTTCGCCGAGGACCCGGTCATCAACGCGCTGTTCTCGGGCACCACGGCGCACTGGCTGTTCACCGCGCTGGCCGGCATGAACCTGATCGAGAAGCTGCCCAGCGGCGATCCCGTGGTCGGCGGCATTCCCAAGGTGCTGGTGTGGTGGCTAGTGATGGGCCTGGCCGCCGGTTTCGTGCTGGCACGCACCCGCTTCGGCAACTGGATCTTCACCGTGGGCGGTGACGCCAACGCCGCCAAGAACGTCGGCGTGCCGGTGCGCCGGGTCAAGGTGTCGCTGTTCGTGCTCACTGCGTTCTGCGCCTGCCTGTTCGGCGTGCTCCAGGTGGCCGACGTGGGTTCCGCAGCCGCGGATCGCGGCCTGCAGAAGGAGTTCGAAGCCATCATCGCCGTGGTCATCGGCGGCGCGCTGCTCACCGGCGGCTTCGGTTCGGTCATCGGCGCCTGCTTCGGTGCGCTGATCTTCGGCGTCGTGCAGATCGGCATTTCGTACACCAACATCGATTCGGACTGGTACCGCGTGTTTCTCGGCGGGATGTTGCTGCTGGCGGTGCTCTTCAACCATTACATCCGCAGCCGCGCTGCGAGTACCAAGTGAGGACCGCCCGCATGGCCGACGATTACATTCTCGAACTGGACAACGTCAGCAAGTTCTTCGGCAGCGTCATCGCCCTGCAAGGCGTGACACTGCGGTTGCGTCGCGGCGAGGTGCATTGCCTGCTCGGCGACAACGGCGCCGGCAAGTCCACGCTGATCAAGACGCTGGCCGGCGTGCACCAGCCCAGCACCGGCGAATACCGCGTGGAAGGGCGTGCCGTGAAATACGGCTCGCCGCGCGAGGCACTGGACGACGGTATCGCCACGGTCTACCAGGACCTGGCCCTGGTGCCGCTGATGAGCGTGGCGCGCAACTTCTTCGCCGGACGCGAGCCGCAGCGGAAGATGTTCGGGCTGATCCCCGTCATCGACATGCGCTACGCCAACGAGACCGCACGCGACAAACTGGCCGAGATGGGCATCCGCGTGCGCGATGCCGGCCAGCCGGTGGGCACCATGTCCGGTGGCGAACGGCAGTGCCTGGCCATCGCCCGCGCCATCCATTTCGGCGCAAAGGTGCTGATCCTGGACGAACCCACCGCGGCCCTGGGCGTCAAGCAGTCGTGCAACGTGCTCAAGCTGATCCACAAGGCACGCGAACGCGGCATCTCGGTGATCTTCATCACCCATAACGTGCACCACGCCTACCCCATCGCAGACAGCTTCACGCTCCTGAATCGCGGTCAGTCCATGGGCACCTTCGCCAAGGCGGATGTCACCAAGGAAGCCGTGCTCGACATGATGGCCGGCGGCACCGAGATCCAGAGCCTGGTCGACGAACTGGAAGGCCGCGCGGCCTGAACACGGAAAAACCCCATGCGTAGTCCCCTGCCCCGCTCCGCCTCCCGCCCCATCGACGTCGCCTGCCTCGGCCGGCTCGCGGTGGATCTCTATGCCCAACAGATCGGCGCCCGCCTGGAGGACGCCACCAGTTTCGCCAAGTACCTCGGCGGGTCCTCGGCCAACGTCGCCTTCGGTACGGCACGGCTGGGCCTGCGCTCGGCCATGCTCGCCCGCGTCGGCGACGATCACATGGGCCGCTTCCTCACCGAGACGCTGGACGCCGAGGGCTGCGACACCAAGCCAGATCAAGGTCGACGCGGACCGGCTCACGGCCCTGGCCATCCTGGGCATCAAGGATCGCGAGACATTCCCGCTGCTGTTCTACCGCGATAACTGCGCCGACATGGCACTGACCGCAGACGATATCGACGAGGCCTTCATGGCCCGATGCCGCGCACTGGCCATCACCGGCACGCACCTGTCGCAGCCGGGTGTGCATGCCGCCGCGACGCGCGCCCTCGCACTGGCGCGCCAGCACGACGTGCGCACGGTGCTCGACATCGACTATCGACCGGTGCTCTGGGGCCTGACCGGCAAGGGCGACGGCGAGCGCCGCTTCGTGGCCGCCGACCATGTCACCGCGCACCTCCAGTCCGCCCTGCCCGCCTTCGACCTCATCGTCGGCACGGAAGAAGAGTTCCATATCGCCGGCGGCAGTGAAGACCTGCTGACGGCACTGCGCGCGGTGCGCGGCGTCAGCGCCGCCACCCTGGTGGTCAAGCGTGGTGCCATCGGCTGCAGCGTGATCGACGGTGCCATTCCCGAGCGCATCGACGACGCCCCGACCTACCGCGGTGCGCGCGTGGACGTGCTGAACGTGCTCGGCGCGGGCGATGCCTTCCTTTCCGGCTTCCTGACCGGCTGGCTGGACGGCGAGTCCGTCGAGCGGGCCTGCGCGTTCGCCAACGCCTGCGGCGCCATCGTGGTGTCCCGCCACGGCTGCGCACCGGCCATGCCGGCCCGCGCGGAACTGGACGCCTTCCTCGCGCGCGAAGGCGGCATCCCGCGCCCGGATCGCGACGCCGAGCTGTCCCACCTACACCGCACCGCCGTGCCACGCAAGGCGTGGAACGAGCTGTACGTGTTCGCCTTCGATCACCGCGTGCCGTTCTTCGAGCTGACCCGTGAAGCCGGCGGCGACGAAGCCCGGCTGCCGCGCCTGAAGGAACTGCTGGTGGAAGCGGTGGCCGCCACCGAACGCGCCGGCCACCTGCAGGGCCATGTCGGCCTGCTCGCCGACGATCGCTACGGCCAGGATGCCCTGAACGCGGCCACCGGCCGCGGCTGGTGGATCGGCCGCCCGGTGGAAGTGCCAGGCTCCAGTCCGCTCGAGCTGGAACGCGGACGTTCCATCGGCAGCCAGCTCATCTCGTGGCCGAAGGAACACGTCATCAAGTGCCTGGTGGCCTTCGATCCGGATGCCACGCCCCTGGAGCGCGTGGAGCAGGAAACCCAGATCCGTTCGCTCTACGACGCCGCCGTCATCAGCGGCCACGAGCTGCTGCTGGAAATCATCCCGCCGTGCAACGGGGGCCCCGCCCAGCGCGACGCGCTGGTGCTGCGCGCGATGAAGCGTATCTACAACCTCGGCATCCGCCCCGACTGGTGGAAGCTGTGCCCGCCGCAGCGCGACGCCTGGCAAGGCATCGACGCCCTGATCGCCGAGCGCGACCCGCGTTGCCGGGGCGTGCTGCTGCTCGGCCTGAACGCGCCCGAGAACGTCCTGGCCGCCGGCTTCGCCGATGCCCTGGACAGCACCACATGCCGCGGTTTCGCGGTGGGACGCACCTTGTTCAGCGAACCGGCGAAAGCCTGGCTGGCGGGGCGGATCGACGACGACACGCTGGTCGCCCAGGCGCGCGCCGCGTTCGAACGGATGATCGCCTTGTGGCGTGAGGGACGTCGTGCCCCCCAGGTGCCCGTGCAGGAAGGCGCCGCGGCATGACCACCCACCCCTCCCCCCCGGCCACCGTCAGGCTGACGACAGCGCAGGCCCTGGTGCGTTACCTCGCCGCGCTGCATGGCCGCGATCCGGACAGCGACGTGTCGGCACCGCTGTTCGGCGGCGTCTTCGCCATCTTCGGCCACGGTAACGTGGCCGGGCTGGGCGAAGCGCTGCACGGCATCCGCGACACGCTGCCGACCTACCGCGCGCACAACGAGCAGGCGATGGCGCATACCGCCATCGCCTACGCCAAGGCGCACATGCGCCGGCGGATGATGGCCGTCACCACGTCCATCGGACCGGGCGCCACCAACCTCGTGACGGCCGCGGCGCTGGCCCACGTCAACCGCCTGCCGGTCCTGCTGCTGCCCGGCGACGTGTTCGTCTCGCGCGCTCCCGACCCGGTGCTGCAACAGCTGGAGGATTTCGGCGACGGCACCGTTTCGGTCAACGACTGCCTGCGCCCTGTGTCCCGTTACTTCGACCGCATCGTGCGGCCGGAGCAACTGCTGACCGCGCTGCCGCGAGCCATCCGCGCGCTCACCGATGCCGCCCTGTGCGGCCCCGTGACACTGGCCTTGCCGCAGGACGTGCAGGCCGAGGCGTATGACTGGCCGCTGGCCTTCTTCGAGCCGCGCGAGATCGTGTTCCGCGCGCCGCAGCCCACCGACGACGAACTGATGCACGCGCTGGACGCCATCGAGGCGGCCGAGCGCCCGGTCATCGTGGCCGGCGGCGGTGCGCTGTACGCCAGGGCCACGCCGCAATTGCTGGCCTTTGCCGACAAGCACGGCGTGCCCGTGTGCGAGACGCAGGCCGGCAAGGGCGTGTTGCCCTGGAACCACCCGCTACACCTCGGCCCCGCGGCGTCTGCGGTTCCACCGCGGCCAACGCCCTGCTGCGCGACGCCGACCTGGTGATCGCCGTGGGTACGCGCTTGCAGGATTTCACCACGGGCTCGAATGCCCTGTTCGCCCACGTGCCGATCCTCTCGGTGAACGTGAACACCTTCGACGCGCTCAAGGGCAACGGCCTGGAAGTGATCGGCGATGCCGCGCGCGTGCTGGACGACCTGGGTTTCGGCCTGGAGGACTGGACCGCCCCGGAAGCCTGGACGTTGCGTGCGCGCCAGGTGGCCGGAGAGTGGCTGGACATCGTGGCGCGCACCACCGGCGCCCGCCAGCCGCCGGAAGGCCGCCTGCCCTACGACGGCGAAGTGATCGGTGCCGTGCAACGCTCGTCGTCGCGCTCCACCCAGGACGACGTGGTGGTCTGCGCCGCGGGCACCCTGCCGGCGGAGCTGGAAAAGCTGTGGCGCACCGAAACGCCCGGCGGTTACCACATGGAATACGGCTACTCGTGCATGGGCTACGAGATTGCCGGCGGCCTGGGCGTGAAGATGGCCCTGCCCGAACGCGAGGTCGTGGTCATGGTCGGCGACGGCAGCTACCTCATGATGAACTCCGAGATCGCCACCTCGGTGATGCTGGACGCCAAGCTGATCGTCGTGGTGCTGGACAACCGCGGTTACGGCTGCATCAACCGGCTGCAACAGTCCACCGGCAGCGCCGCGTTCAACAACATGTTCGACGACTGCGTCCAGGGGCGGCACGGCGCACCGACCATCGACTTTGCCGCGCATGCCCGTGCCATGGGCGCGATCGCCGAGCATGTCGCCGACATCGCCGGCCTCGAAGCCGCGCTGGAGCGCGCGCGCGCCGCCGACCGTACCTACCTCATCAGCATCGACACCGACCACACGCGCACTACGGACGAAGGCGGCGCATGGTGGGAGGTGGCGATCCCCGAAGTGTCGTCGCGCGATGCCGTGCGCGACGCCCGCGCCGGTTACGACACCGCCATCGTGGCCCGCAAGACCAGGAACACGCCCGCATGAAAAACGATCCCATCCGCATCGGCATCAACCCGATCTCGTGGAGCAACGACGACCTGCCGTCGCTCGGCGGCGAGATTCCGCTGTCCACCGCGCTCACCGAAGGCAAGGCCATCGGCTACGAGGGCTTCGAGCTGGGCAACAAGTTTCCGAAGGAGCCGGCCGCGCTGCGCGACCTGATGGCCGGCTACGGCCTGGACGTGGTCTCCGGCTGGTACTCCGGTCGCGTGGCCGAGCGATCCGCACAGGACGAAACCGTGGCCGTGGAAAAACACCTCCGCCTGCTGGCCGAGAACGGCTGCCAGGTCATGGTCTACGGCGAGGTAGCCCACGCCATCCAGGGCGAGCCGGTACCGCTGTACAAGCGCCCGCGCTTCCGCACCGCCGACGACTGGAAACGCTATGGCGACAACCTCACCGCGTTCGCGAAGTTCACGCTGTCGCACGGCGTCCGGCTGGCCTACCACCATCACATGGGCGCCTATGTGGAATCGCCCGAGGACGTGGACCAGCTGATGGCCCACACCGGTGACGAAGTGGGCCTGTTGTTCGACAGCGGCCACACCTACTTCGGCGGCGGCGATCCCTTGGCCGTGCTGGATCGCCACATCGACCGCATCTGCCACGTGCACTGCAAGGACGTGCGCCCCGGCGTGGTCCGCCTGGCACGCAACCGCCACTGGACCTTCCTCGAATCCGTGCTCAACGGCGCCTTTACCGTGCCGGGCGACGGCATTATCGATTTCGCGGCCATCGTCGATCGGCTGAAAACCCACGGCTATACCGGCTGGCTGGTCGTCGAAGCCGAGCAGGATCCGTCCGTGGCGCCCAGCTACGCGTTCGCGAAGAAAGGCTACGACACGCTGCGTTCGCTGCTGGACCGCGCGACGGTCGGGGAGGCCGCATGAGCCTGCTGGTCAAGGCAATGCCCACCGGCGAGGCGATCGTCAAGGTCACGCCGGAAACCGCCCACTGGAAGCACGTGGGCTTCGAAGCGCGCCGGATCGCCGCCGGATCGACGATGCAGATCGCGCTACCCGACGGCCGCGAAGGCTGCCTCGTGGTGCTCGTCGGCCGCGTGGACATAGCGGTGGCGGGCCAGTCGTGGAAGGACCTCGACGGACGCGCCAGCGTGTTCGAGGACCGCGCGCCGCATGCGGTCTATGCGCCACCCTCGTCCGTCTACACGGTGACCGCGCACACCGACGCCGAACTGGCGCTGGCGTCCGCACCGGCCACCGGCAGGTTTCCCGCGCGCCTGATCGACCCGGCGACGATGAAGCGTTCCACCCGCGGCACCGGTGCCAACACGCGCTACGTGTGCGACATCCTGCCTGAAACGGAAGACGCCGAGTCGCTGCTGGTGGTCGAGGTGCTGACACCCGCGGGGCATTCGTCCAGCTATCCGCCGCACAAGCACGACACCGATGCCCTGCCGGACGAAAGCGTGCTGGAAGAGACGTATTACCATCGCGTCGACCCGCCGCAGGGTTTCGCCTTCCAGCGTGTCTACACCGACGAGCGCGACATCGACGAGTCGATGGCCGTCGGCAACCACGACGTGGTGATGGTGCCCCGTGGCTACCACCCGGTGGTAATGCCGCACGGCTACCGCGGCTATTACCTCAATGTCATGGCCGGCCCGAGCCGCGCCTGGCACTTCCGCAACGATCCCGCCCACGAATGGATGATCGCGCGCTGACCGCGCCGCATCGGAGTAACCGCACATGTCCGCCCAGCCTTCCACGTCCTCCCTTCCCCGTATCGGCCACTTCATCGACGGCAAGCCCTATGCCGGCTCGCCCGCCGGCACGGCGCCGGTCTACGACCCCGCACGCGGCGTGCCCGCGGCCGAGGTGGATCTCGCATCCGTGGCCGACGTCGATACCGCGGTGCGCGCGGCACATGCCGCGTTCCCGGCATGGTCCGACACGCCGCCGCTCAAGCGCGCGCGCGTGATGTTCCGTTTCAAGAACCTGATCGAACGCGACCTGGATCGCCTCGCACGCATCATCGTGGCCGAGCACGGCAAGGTGCTGTCCGACGCGAAAGGCGAAGTGATCCGCGGGCTGGAAGTGGTGGAATACGCTTGCGGCATCCCCGAACTGCTCAAGGGCGAATACACCGAACAGATCGCCAACGGCATCGATGCGTGGACGATGCGCCAGGCACTGGGCGTGTGCGCCGGCATCACACCGTTCAACTTCCCCGCCATGGTGCCGATGTGGATGTTTCCCATGGCGCTGGCCTGCGGCAACACCTTCGTGCTGAAGCCGTCCGAACGCGATCCGTCGCTGGCGGTGGAACTGGCGCGGCTGTTGCAGGAAGCCGGCCTTCCGGATGGCGTGTTCACGTGGTACACGGCGACAAGACCGCCGTCGATGCCCTGCTGGACCATCCGCTGGTGCGCGCGGTGAGCTTCGTCGGCTCCACGCCCATTGCCGAATACATCTATGCGCAGGGTTCCGCCAAGGGTAAGCGTGTGCAGGCCCTGGGCGGCGCGAAAAACACATGATCGTGATGCCCGACGCCGATCTCGACAAAACGGCGGATGCACTGATGGGCGCGGTTACGGCGCCGCCGGCGAACGCTGCATGGCCATCTCGGTGGCTGTCGCCGTGGGCGAGGCCACCGCCGATGCGCTGGTGGCGAAGCTCGCGCCACGGGTGAAGGCCTTGCGTATCGGCCATGGCCTGGACGAAACGATCGAGATGGGCCCGGTGGTCACCGGCGTGCATCGCGATCGCATCACCCACTACATCGACGACGGCGAGGCGGCCGGTGCCGAACTGGTGGTGGACGGTCGCGGCTACCAGGTCGCCGGTTGCGAACAGGGCTTTTTCGTGGGCGGCACGCTGTTCGACCGCGTTACCCCGGCCATGCGCATCTACAAGGAAGAAATCTTCGGGCCGGTGCTTTGCGTCGTGCGCGTGCCGGATTTCGCTAGTGCCCTGAAACTGGTGGACGAGCATGAATTCGGCAACGGCACGGCCATCTTCACCCGAGACGGCCAGGTGGCGCGCGAATTCGCCCATCGCGTCCAGGTAGGCATGATCGGCATCAACATCCCCATTCCCGTGCCGATGGCGTTCCACAGCTTCGGCGGCTGGAAGAAGAGCCTAATGGGAGACCACCACGCCCACGGCCCGGAATCTGTGCGCTTCTACACAAGACAGAAAGCTGTCACACAGCGCTGGCTGAACCACGACGAAAGTGCGGGTGCCGAATTCGCGATGCCCACACATTAGTCTGACAAAAACATTATGATGCGGCGGGTTGGACGTGCGGGGAGCTATTGTGCGTCGCAACTTAGATAATCAAAAGCCATAAACGCAAAAGCATAAATTTTCAGGGAGAAGGACACATGCTCAACGTACTCGCTAAGCGTCCCATCGCCGGCGTGCTGCTCGCATGCCTCGGCCTGGCTGCCACCGCGGCGCACGCCGACGACCTCGCAACCAGCAAATACCTGTTCGGTGACTGGAACGGTGAACGCACGCGGCTCGAAGAGGCCGGCGTGAAGTTCGACCTCGGTTACGGCGGTGAAGCGGCCCATAACTACTCGGGCGGCACCAAGAACATCACCCGTTACACCGACCAGTGGAAGCTGGGCGCCGCGTTCGACCTGCAGAAGCTGTGGGGCTGGAATGGCGCGACGTTCAACATCGTGGTTACCGATCGTAACGGCCGCAACATCGGTGCCGACGCCAACATCGGCAACAACCAGCTGATCCAGGAAGTCTACGGTCGCGGCCAGACCTGGCACCTGACCGTCTTCTCCCTGGTGCAGAAGTTCTTCGACGATCGCCTGACCTGGAAGATCGGCCGCCTGCCCGTCGGCGAGGACATCAACCAGTTCTCGTGCGACTTCCAGAACCTGACCTTCTGCGGCGCGCAGCCGGGTAACATCGTGGGCGACTACTGGGTCAACTGGCCGACCAGCCAGTGGGCCACGGTGCTGAAGCTGGATACCTCGAAGGAAACCTTCGTCCAGATCGCCGCTTACCAGGTGAACCCGAAGTACGTCGACGACTCCTACGCGCGTCACAACGGCCTCAAGCCGAACTTCCCCGGCGGCACCACCGGTGCGCTGATTCCGCTGGAGTTCGGCTGGAAGCCGATGGTCAACGGCCTGCCGGGTTCGTACCGCGCCGGCGTCTGGTACAACACGTCCAAGGGTAACGACCTGTACCTTGACGTGAACCGCCAGCCCATCGCGCTCACCGGCAACGAGCCGCTGCAGCACGATTCGCGCAAGGGCGCGTGGATCACCTTCCAGCAGCAGGTGTCCGGCGAAGCCGGCGGCAACGGCACCACGGTGTTCCTGAACATCGCGTCGGCCGACCACGCCACCTCGGCGACCAACAACCAGATCTCGCTGGGCATGGAGTACAAGGGCATCTTCGATCGCCCGAACGACTTCATCGGCGCCGCCATCGGTGGCTCGCACGCCAGCGGTTACGCCGCGAAGAACCAGCGCCTGGTCAATGCCATCACCGGCACGGACGGCATCGTCAACGACGGCTACGAGAAGGTCGCCGAAGTGTTCTACAGCTACTCGCCGATCCCCTCGATCGCACTGCGTCCCAACCTGCAGTACATCAAGGATCCGGGCGGCAGCAAGCAGAACGACGACGCGCTGGTGCTGGGCCTGAAGATGTCGGTGGCGTTCTAAAAAGCCGCTGCGTCATCGGTGTATCGAGAAGGCCTGGGGAGACCCGGGCCTTTTCTTTGGCGTCGTTTGGGGTTTGGAAACGCCTGCATGGATGGATGGCATGGCTTCGTTCGCTCTAGCCATGGTGATGGATCGCCCACATCGTGGGCTCCTACATGACTGCGGTGACGTGCGGGCTTGCGTCGTAGGAGCGGACGATGTCCGCGATCAACCGCCGTCTGCGTTTTGCGGTCGGAACCGCCTGCTTGGATGCGTCGCATGGCTTCATTCGTTATGAATAGGGTGACGGATCGCCCACATCGTGGGCTCCTACGGTCAGCCATCGTTCTCCGCCGAGGCGTCCAGCGCGAATGAATCGTCGCCCTCGTCCACGGTCAGGCGCATCACGATCGGGCGGCAGCACACCTGGCAGTCCTCGATGTACATCTGGCTGCCGCCGGAGGTGTCGACGGCCACCTCGATGGTTTCGCCGCAGTAGGGGCAGGCAACGTCGGTAAACTCATACATGCAAGAAACTCCGGGACGGGCGCACGGTTGCGCGCGACATCGATTGACGGCAACCTGCGAGGTTCCGCTTTAACGATGTCGCACGCAACCGTGCGCGCAGGAACATTGCCTTCATGATCGAGATGGTCGGCTTCGACGGCGACGACACGTTGTGGCGCAGCCAGGAATACTACGACGAGGCCCAGGCGGCCTTCGAGGCCATATTGGGCCGGTATGTCGACCTGGCCGCCGATGGCCTGCGCACCGCCCTGCTGGACACGGAGCGCGGCAACATCGCGCTGTTCGGCTACGGCGCCAAGGGCATGGCCCTGTCCATGATCGAATCGGCGATCGAGCTGACCGATGGGCGTATCGAGGCCCGGGACATCCATCGCATCGTGCGCCTGGGCAAGGACGTGCTCGGCCACCCCGTCGAACTGCTGCCCGGCATCCGCGAGGCGGTGGAGGCCGTGGCGGCCACCCACCGCGTGGTGCTGATCACCAAGGGCGACCTCTTCCACCAGGAAGCCAAGGTGGCCCGATGCGGGCTGGCCGGCATCTTCCACCGGATCGAGATCGTCTCGGAGAAGGACCCGGCCACATACACCCGCCTGCTGCGGGAATTCGGCCTCCCGGCGGAGCGTTTCGCCATGGTCGGCAACTCGCTGAAGTCGGACATCGCCCCGGTGGTCGGCCTGGGCGGCTGCGGGGTATACATGCCCTACCACAGCACCTGGGAGCATGAGCGCCTGACCGGTTTCGCCATGGGCGAGCGCGTGGTCGAGGTGGCCGGCGCCGAAGCCATCCCCGCCGCCATCGCAGCCCTGCACGCCGACTGAGCCCAGTCCACGCCGCCTTCGCACCCCAGCCGCGAAGCTGGGGCAGGAAAGATTCGGGAGGCGAACACGTGCATGCGAGGTTGAAGATGGGCTGGCGGGTCGTCAGCACCACGGTGAAGGGGTTCAGCGACGATGAGCTGATGACGCGCGCCGCCGCGCTCGCCTTCTACTCGGCGCTGTCGTTTGCGCCACTTCTGGTGCTGCTGCTGTGGATGGTGGCCTCGCTGCGCCCCGAGTGGCAGGCGCAGTTGATCGACAGCCTGAACGGTCTGGTGGGCGCGCGCGCCGCCGACGCCGTGCGGCTGGTGATCGAAAACGCCAAGCAGAAACCCAGCGTGGGCAGCATGGCCGGCATCATCGGCCTCGGCGTCACGTTGGTTGGCGCGTCCGCCGTATTCGCCCAGTTGCAGGGGGCACTCAACCGCGTCTGGGGGCTGCAGCCGAAGCCCGGCAAGGCCACCCATGCGATCCTGACGTGGTTGCGCGCGCGCCTGCACGCGCTGGGCCTGCTGCTCTCACTGGCCTTCCTGCTGGTGATCTCGTTCTCTGCCAGTGCCATGATCGCGGTGTTCGTCCGCGGCGGCACCACGGGCTGGCACGTCGTGGAAACCCTGATCTCGCTGGCCGTGTTCGTCGTCATCTTCGGCGCCATCTACAAGGTGCTGCCGGACGCCATCATCGAATGGCGCGATGCCGTGATCGGCGCCAGCCTGACCGCCCTGCTGTTCGTGGTGGGCAAGTTCGCCATCGGTTTCTACCGGAGCGCAGCAACGTCGGCGGCCCTTACGGCCCCGCCGGCAGCGTGGTGGTGCTGCTGGTGTGGGTCTACTACTCGGCCCTGATCCTGTTGCTGGGTGCCGAACTGACCGAGGCCGTGGCCGAGGCGCGGGGCACCCCGATTAAACCGCGGCCATACGCCATGTCGATCAAACCGGAGCCGGCGCAAGTTTTTGACCCCTCCGTCACGAGGCCGGCGGTATCCCTGTCGCAGCCCTATAAGGAGGATGCCCCATGAAGACCCATCTGCTCGCCACTACCCTGTTCGTCGTCGCCACCGGCGCGGCCGTTACCGCTCCCCCGGCCGATGCCCAGAGCCGGCGCAGCCAGCACCAGGTCTGCCGCGACGTCCAGACCAAGGAAATCCACTCCAAGGATGACAACCGCCTGATCGGTACCGGCGTCGGCGCCGTGGCTGGCGGCCTGCTGGGCAACCAGGTAGGCGGCGGAAAGGGCAAGACCCTGGCCACCGTGGCCGGTGCGGTCGGCGGCGGTTACGCCGGCAACCAGATCCAGAAGAACCACCAGAACAAGAACGCGACCTACGAGACTCATCGCGAGTGCCATTGGGTGAACGACTGATCGTGTAAGCCAGACCCACACGGTCCGGTCTTATGGGAAGGGTGCCACCGGGCACCCTTCCTGCTTTCCGGAGGTTCCATGCGCCACGCCGATCCTGATCGCCGCCGTTTCCTGGGGGTGTTTGCCGCCACTGTCGCGGCCTCCGCCTCGCTGCCCTTCATCCTGCGCGCCATGCGGCCCGCCATGGCCGCCGAAGCCCCGCCCGCGCCACAGGGTGGCATGGTGACCCTCGACGCTTTGCGCCCGACAAGAAGCCACTGGGGCCGCATCCCGAGGCCCGCGTGGTGATGACCGACGAGCAGTGGAAAGCCAAGCTGGGCACGAAGTCGTATTACATCACCCGCCAGGAAGGCACCGAGCCAGCCTATACGGGCCAGGGCTGGGACAGGCACGACAACGGCATCTACCGTTGCATCGGCTGCGACACGGCGCTGTACGACTCGGCGACGAAGTTCGACTCCGGGACGGGCTGGCCCAGCTTCTGGAAGCCGATCTCGAAACGGAACATCGTGGAGAAGATCGACCGCAGCCTGATCGAGGAGCGCACCGAAGTGAAGTGCGCCCGTTGCGACGCGCACCTGGGCCATGTGTTCGACGACGGCCCCGACCCCACCGGCCTGCGCTACTGCATGAACGCCGGCGCCATGCACTTCGTCCCGGTCCCAAAAACGACGGCGTAGGAGCGCACGCTGTGCGCGAAAAGCCAACAAGGCGATGACGAGGCACCCCCAACCCATGCGCAAGGTAGGAGCGCACGCTGTGCGCGACATCTTTTCGCCGAACATACGATGCTCACGCGTAAACCGTATGTTCGGCCTCAACACATGTCGCGCACAGCGTGCGCTCCTACATGCGGTGTCGTTGTTCAGCCGCGGGGCGGCATCGGGGTCAGCTGGAATTCCTTCGGCGGTGTCTCGCCCTTGAGGTAGCGCACGAAGTAATCCAGCGGCGGCGCGTCATGTACGGCGTGGCGTCGCCGTAGCCGTGGTGCGCGTTGGGGATCATGACCAGGTCGAAATCCTTGTTCGCCTTGATCAGCGCATCGACCACCAGCAGCGACTCGTACGGCGGCACGTTATCGTCCATCGTGCCGTGGGCGATCATCAGGTGGCCTTTCAGGCCGCTCACCCACTTCTGGTTGGCCTGGTCGTCGTAGTTGCTCTTGCCGTCCTTGTCCGTGACCATCAGGCCCTGCCACTTCTCGGCCCAGTCGTCCTCGTAGTTGCGGTTGTCGTGGTTACCCGACTCCGAGATACCCACCTTGAACACGTCCGGGTAGCGGAACATGGCGGTGGCGGTGGCGTTGCCGCCGCCGGAGTGGCCCCAGATACCCACGCGATCGCCATCCAGCCAGCTGTATTTCTGCACCAGCTGCTTCACCGCCAGCACCTGGTCGGGCAGCGTGTTGTCGCCGATGTTCTGGAAATACGCATCGTGGAACGCCTTGGACCGCCACGGCGTACCCATGCCGTCCACCGCGACCACCACGAAGCCGAGTTCGGCGAGCGCCTGGTTGTCGCCATGGGCGGGCAGGAAGCTACGCGTGCGGATCGAGCCCACCTGCGGACCCGGATAGATGTAGACGATCAACGGGTATTTCTTCGACGGATCGAACGTCGACGGCTTGAACATCTGGCCGTAGAGGTCGGTCTTGCCGTCACGCGCCTTCACCGTGAACGCGGTAGGCGGCACCCAGCCGGTGGCCTTCAATCGCGAGATATCGGCGTGGGCGATGTCCTTCACCGTCGCACCGGTATCCGAACGGCGCACCAGCGCCACCGGCGGCGTGTCGATCGTGGAGTACGAATCGAAGAAGTAGGTGCCGTCCTTGGACAGGCTGACCGTGTGGTCGGCGTTCTCGGGCGTCAGCAGGGTCAGGCCCTTGCCGTCGAAACCCACCTTGTAGAACTGCTGGTAGTACGGATCGACGCCCTTCTCGCGACCCACGCCACGGAACCAGATCGTCTTCGTCTTCGGATCGATACGCAGCACCTCGGTGACGTTCCAGTCACCCTGGGTGATCGCCTGCTCCAGCTTGCCCGTCTTCAGGCTGTACATGTACAGGTGGCCCCAGTTGCTCCGCTCGGAGAACCAGATCACCTGATCGGTCTCGGGCACGTACTGCCAGTTGGCCGTGCCGTTGCCGCTCTCGAAATAGGTCTTGGCCTTTTCCTCGAACACCGTGCGCACGTCGCCGGTGACCGGGTTGGCGACGCGGAACCACTCGTGCGTATGGTCGCGCGAGGTGGACACGAACGCGATGCTCTTGCCGTCGGCCGCCCAGCGCACGTCGTCCCACACGCCAGGGCTGCACGACACGTCGTCGCAAAGCGTGGAGCGATGCTGGTCGGCGGGCATCTTGAAGCGCACCACGGTTTTGCTCGGCACGTCGATCACGACGCGCTCGATCATGGTCACGTCCTTGTCGCCCGGCAACGGGTATTTCCAGGTGTCTACCTTGGGATGGCCCACGTTGGTGGTGACCAGGGTCATCTCGCCAGTCTTGCGCTGGTCCTGCTGGAACGTGGCGATCTTCTTCGAATCCGGCGACCACACGAGAATCGCCTCGTCGGTGTGCTTCCAGCCGGCGTTGTCCGTGGCGTACCCGAAATCCTTGATGCCATCGCTGGTCAGCCGCGTCTCGGCGCCGCTGGCCAGGTCGCGCACCCACAGGTTCCAGTCGCGGATGAAGGCTTCGGACTTGCCGTCGGGGGACTTCAGGCCCGGCTCGTCGCCGTAGGGCTTGCCGGCGGCGTCCTTCTTCGCTGCTGCGATCTCGCACTTGCCGATCGCCTTGTCGCAGACGTAGTGCTTGCCGCGCGAGGTGATATCCAGGCCGTCGTCCGGGCGCACCACGAAGTCGGAGACTGGCAGCTTGCCCGGCTCGACTTTCGTGCCCGAGGCCTTGGACAGCGCGGCGGCCAGCTTGTCGCGGTCGAACGCGCGCGATGCCTGTCCCGTGGCGGCATCGACGGTGAAGAACTGGTCGCCGTCCTTGTCGTGGTCGCGGTACCAGAAATGGCTATCGTCAACCCAGGTCACCCGCTGGACGGAGTGGTCCACCAGCGTGGACGCGTGGCCCAGGAAGGAATCGGCGCGCTTGTAGTCGTCGAGCGTAACGGCCTGCGCGGACGCCGCGGCGGCCCCGATCAGTCCGAGGAGGACGGCGCCGGAGAGCGCCGCGGTGCGTTTGGTCGACATAGGGGTTCCCCATCACAGCAACGGCGCAGGGCGCGCCGCGAACCGGACGAGGCTATCCCCCACGCGCGCCCGCGGCGTATGCCATTGGTCACGGGTGCGGGTGGCGCCCTACCCGGAAGCGGCGACCCTGGCGTTCGACCATGGCCAGCGCCACCGCGTCGGGCAGCAGCTTGAACAGGGATTTGATCGCCGCGTTGACCCGGCCGTTGACGTAGACGGCCTTGCCGGCGTCGGCCGCGTCCAGGCCCTGTCGCGCCACCGTAGGCGCATCCATCCACAGCCAGCGCGGCATCTTCGAGACCAGTTCGCGGGAGCCGGTCACATCGTGGAACTCGGAATAGGTAAAACCCGGGCACACCGCCGTGGTATGGACGCCGGTACCCTTGCCCTCCAGTGCCAACGACTGCGACATCTTGATGAGGTAGGCCTTGGACGCCGCATACAACGTGTGCCCTGCCGAACCGGGCACATGGCCCGCCAGCGAAGCGACGTTGACGATGCGGCCGTAACCGCGCGCCTGCATCGACGGCAGCAGGCGCCAGGCCAGTTCGGTGGGGGCGGTCATCAGTACCTGGATGAAGTCGGCATGCGTGGACCAGGGCTGCTCGTGGAAATACCCGCTGACGCCGTATCCCGCATTGTTCACCAACACGTCGATCGACAGGCCCTGTGCCTCCAGGGCCGCCACCAGGGCCTCGGGGCCGTCCGGACGGGCAAGGTCCAAAGGCGCGACAATGGCCTCGATGTCGTGCCGGTCGCGCAATTCGGCCGCCAGCTTCTCCAGGCGTTCGACCCGGCGCGCGGTGAGCACTAGGTCGTGGCCGCGACGGGCCAGTTCGCGAGCGAAGGCCTCGCCGATGCCGGCGGAAGCGCCGGTAACCAGCGCGCGACGATTCGATGCCATGGATGTTCCTCGATGCAGGTTTGCAACAGGAAGTATGCACCCGCGTTACATGAACGGGGCCCCGGTGTGTTCACGGATGAGACGCGGCTTTCACAGATTCATGCACCCCGCGACCGCGATGCTTGGCTCCTTAAAACGACTCGATCCGAGTCATCCGACGGAGCCCGACCATGACCAGCAACGACCACGATATCAAGGTTCTCAACAGCCTCATCGAGACCACCATCGACAGCGCCGAGGGCTATGGCGAAGCCGCGAAGGATGCCGAGAACACCCGTTATGCCTCCACGTTCCAGCAGCGTGCCGGCGAGCGTCGCCAGGCCGCGCAGGCACTGCAGGCGCAGGTCCGTTCGCTGGGCGGCAACCCGGAAGACGACGGCACCATCCTTGCCAAGGCGCACCGCATGTTCGTCGAACTGCGCTCGAAGATGAGCTCGAAGGACGACACCGCCATCGTCGACGAAGTCGAGCGCGGCGAAGACCACATCAAGCACAAGTACGAAGACGCGCTGAAGGACACCGAGATTTCGGCAGCCAGCCGCGCCGTGATCGAAAAGGCCTATGTGTCGGTCAAGACCGGCCACGACCAGATGCGCGACCTCAAGCACGCGCTGCACGGCACGAACTGATCTTCTCCTGATCGTTCGAAGAAACGGGCCCACTGGGCCCGTTTTTTTTGTGTCGTCATACCACGCCACGGTAGGAGCCCACGATGTGGGCGATCCCGGTGCGCGATCCCGGTGCGCGATCCCAGCGCGCGATCCCAACATCGATGCTGGGTTTCATCATCACCGGTGCGGGATACGAGCATCGCCCACATCGTGGGCTCCTACATGGTTACTTGGCGGCGGGATCGGGCTCTTCGTTCATCAGCGCGTTGATCTGGCTCTTGTGCGCTTCATAGAACGCCACGTTCTTCTGGTTGACCTTGGACTGGTCGACGTACGCGGCCATCTGCGGGTTACCCTTCGCTTCCGACGCGATGGCCGCATTCGTGACGGCGAGGTTGGCGAGCAGGAACTCGCGCGGCGTGAAGCCATACTTCTTGATCAGCGGCGCGATGCGCGGATCGGAATCGGTCACCTGCCTGGCCAGGTCGTCGAGCGAATGGATCTTCGAGAAATCGGTCTTGGCGTCCTTGGGCTTGATGCCCTGCGCCTTGGCCTCCTGCGACACCTTGACGATGCGGTTGAACACGTCGTCGGTGAGGTTGAAGTTCTGGATGGCCTGCTTGTCGGAAGCGGGAATCTGCGATGCCGGATTGGCGGCGGCCGGGGCCGGAGCGGCCTCCTGCGCGAACGATGCGACAGGTGCGAGGGTAGTGGTAGCCAACAGCGCGGCAAGGATATAACGAGACTTCACGGGCAACTCCTTCAGGGATAGGTCCGTGGTGGACGTGGCGATAGCTTAAGTGGCCGGATGTTATGTGTTCGTGGGCGGCGTTGCGCTTCCTTCAGGAAGCTTCGGGCCGTTCCAGCCCATCAGGTTGTAGAAATCGTACCGCCACACGCCTACGTATTCGTGGATGGCGAAATCGGCGAAGGAAAGGTTTTCCGACGTGGGCAGCCAGTCGTAGCGGGCCGTGACGTAATCGCCGCGCACCGGCTCGCCGTGTATGCCGAAGTGGTCGAAGTAGATCATGGCCCGGCGCAGGTGCACCGCCGAGGAGACCAGCACCACCTTGTCCGCGCCGTAGGACATCAGCAGCGGCTTGCTGAATTGCGCGTTCTCGAAGGTATTCATGCTGCGCGATTCCAGCATCAGGTCCGCGCGCGGCACACCCAGCCGGGCCAGGCTGATCGCATATACATCGGCCTCGGCCTGCTTGAGGCGCGCCGCGTCCCCGCCGCTCACTTCCACCTTGCAGTCGGCCCGGTGGCCTTGCACGCACGATAGAGCTCGGCCGCGCGAAGGATGCGGCCGTTGGCGTAAAGGCTGGGCTCGATGGACCCCACCCCACTGCGCACCGTACCGGCACCGAGCAGGACGATGGCGTTACGCTGCCCCCAGTGGGCCACATCGGGCGCGTAGCCCGCCTGCAGGTTGGATAGCAGCAGGCCGGTCAGCGGGCCACAACCGGCGAAGAACAGCCAGCCGATGGCCAGCACCATGAGCAGGCGCCCGGCAAGCCGGCGGCGCAGGCGCATCGACACCAGGGCGATGGCCAGGAGGATCAGGAAAAGGATGAGTGTCATGGGCCGAGCGTAGCAAAGCCCCATGGCATTTGTTGCGCGTCAGCCGAACAGTTTTGCCGCAATCTGGGCGATATGCTTGCCCTGGAAATGGGCACCGGCCAGCTCGTTCTCGCTGGGCTGGGGAACCGTCGCTGGCGGCGATGGTCGTGGCGCCATACGGGCTGCCACCGGTCACCTCGTCCAGCTTCAGCTGGCCCTGGAAACTGTACGGCAGGCCCACCGGGATCAGACCCAGGTGCAGCAGGTTGGTGATCAGCGAGAACAGGGTAGTTTCCTGCCCGCCATGCTGCGAGGCCGTCGAGACGAACGCGCCGCCCACCTTGCCGTTGAGGGCACCCCGCGACCACAACGAGCCGGTCTGGTCGAGGAAGGCGGCCATCTGGGCGCTCAGCCGCCCATAGCGGGTACCGGTGCCCAGGATGATCGCGTCATAGGACTCCAGCTCGTCCACACGGGCGATCGGCGCCGCCTGGTCCAGCTTGAAATGCGAACTGCGTGCCACGTCGTCCGGCACCGTCTCCGGCACGCGCTTGATGTCGACCTGGGCACCGGCCTCGCGGGCGCCGTCCGCCACGGCCTGGGCCATGGTTTCGATATGCCATAGGCCGAGTAATAGAGCACGAGCACCTTCGCCACGGCGAATCTCCTGTATCGGAAGGGGGAGTCGCCACCGTAGGCCCGCCGGTGTTTACACCACGTGGTGGCGGGACGGTAAAGTGGGCCACCTGGCATAGCGGACGCCTTTCCCTCGTGTCGATCGAAGAAGCGATCACGCCCACCCGAAGCGAGCCGCTGACCGCGGAGCGCGCGTACGAGTTGTACTGGGCCGACCTGCTGGGCGAGGCACCGGTCTTCCACTGCGTCGGCCAGGGTGCACCGCCCAGCTGATCTGCGCCTGCCTCGAAAAACCGGAGCAGAACCTGCGGATCCGCCCATACTTTCGCTCCCGCCGGATCGACGATCACGCCGACACCTGCGAGGTGGTGCATGCCACCGGCGAGGCCAGGAAGGAAAAGCAGCCCGACGTGTTCGAAGCCGAGCGGCCCGCCGATCATTTCCGCGCAGTGCCGGCCGTGACGAGCCCCGCAGAGGGTCTGTCGGTTGCGGGCGTGTTACCCGACGGCACTCCCGCGCCGCTCGCCGAGCCGGCCGCCACCCGCCCGCGCCGCGTCACGACCACGGGGACCACGCGACGGCCAAGCCACTACTTACACGCCTCTCGTCACTGGTGCAGAAATTCCTCGAGCATCGCCGCGACCGCGACCTCGCCGAAGCCCAGGTGGAGATCGGTGGGGGGAAACCACCACTTACGAAGCCCTGTTCCGCAACGTGTTCCGGCAGAAAGTGGCCGACCTGACCGGTACCCGGGCGGTGTGGTGGGGTGCGGCCTCCGTGCGCGCCACGAAGGAAGGCGGGTATTTCCTGAAGTTCTCGCGCCCGTTCCGGCATGGCGACGACGAGCTGCGCCGACCATCACCCTCACCGCGAAAGATATCGACGCCTACCCCGTGCGCAAGCTGCTGCGCGCCCGGCTGGACAAGCGATCGCCGAATCCGGCGGCTATTGCGTGGTGTTCGTGTGGGCGAAGCCTTGGATGCCCAAGGATGCCGCGAAACCGTTCGTGCGTTTCTATGCCAACAACCTGGACCACATCGACGTGCGCGGGCCGGAGATTCTCCAGGAACTCGCCAGCACGTCGAGGATCAAGACGGGCGCCTGAGCGGCATCCTGACGCCCCCTTGACTGCGGGACGCTAAGATGAAGCCATGGTCCGCAAACGCCGCTTACGCCTGCCCTTCGTGCGTCACCCCCGTGATGCAAGGGTGATTTCGATGACGCCAGTTACGATGGTGGCGTGTCCGGCGGGGCTTACCTTCGACACATCATGGTAGTTTCCGTGCTGCTGGGCGCAATAGCAGTTATCCTGCGCTGGGTGACCTGAGCCATGGCATGAAAGGGATGGACCCCATGATGAAAGTTCTGCTGGTGTTCGCGTTTCTTACCCCCTTGGCCGTGTGCGCCGATGATGGTCTCGTTGTGACTCTCGCGAAGCCGGCGAATTCCATCGATTCGGAACGCGGCGTCATCGAAGTGACCATGCACAACGATAGTGCGAAGCCTCTTTACCTCGCGCCTTGGTCGACGCTCCGATATGATTATTTTTTCAACGTCTTCTGCATTCGCGACGCCCAAGGCAAGGTTGCCGAACACCGAATCAACATGGGTAAACCCATTGCGGATGAAGCATCTTTCCAGACGCTTGCCCCGCATTCGACCCACACGTATCACGTCGATCTGGATAGGGTGTACGACCTGCCCGATGGTCCGATAGACGTGACCTACACCAGCCAGACTATCTACGATGTGCCGGATGCAGAATCCGAGACAACATTGAAGTGGACCAAGCCCAGCAATACCCTTCATGCCTGGATCAACCGGGCGTTGCTGCGTCCCGCCAAAGATCACGACGACTGGCAGCGCCAAGTGTCCTACAACACCAACTGCGACGGTGAGTTCGCTCAACCAAGATAGATGCGTCCTTCGGACGCTTGCAGCACACCGCGCCGGACATCACCGCGTGTGCAAAGCACGCAAGGCCCCTCCGGCTCATCGATCGGTAGCTCCGCCGGTGCATCGGTGAGATTGAGGACGACCACGAGACGTTCATCACCCTCGACGCGCTCGTACGCAAGCACCGCGTCACTGACACCGATGATGCGCACGCTGCCGGAACTCAGCGCACGCGATGCCCGACGCATCCAAAGCAACGACCGATACAGCGACCAGATCGACGCAGGATCGGCAGACTCCGTCGCCACGTTACGTGTCGCCACGTCGTCGCCCAGGCGCAGCCACGGCACGCCGTCGGTGAAGCCGCCACCCGGCGCCGACGTCCAGCGCATCGGCGTACGCTGCGGATCACGCCCCAGACCCTTGTCCGGCTCGTTGAGTTCGAACGGATCGCGCACTTCCGCACGCGGGATGGCCACGTCGTGCATGCCGATCTCGTCGCCGTAGTACAGGGTCGGCGTGCCGCGCGGGTCAGCAGCAGCATCGCCGCGATGCGCGCCTGCGCGTCGCCCACGCGCGACGCGATGCGCGGCTTGTCATGATTGCCCAGCACCCAGTTCGGCCAGCCACCCGGCGGCAGGGCGGCCTCGTACCGTTCCACCAGCGAGGCGATCTCACGCGCATGCCACGGCGCACCGATCAGCAGGAAGTTGAACGGCAGGTTCGCCCCCTGCAGGCGGTCACCGTAATGGCGACGATGCGTTCCAGCGGGAGATACAACTCGCCGATCAACACGCGATCCGGGAACTCATCGACCACCGACCGCATCGCGGCCACGACGTCCATCGTCTCGGGCAGGTCGGCGATATGGGTCGGCAGGAAACGGTTGGCCTCCGAATCGATGCCGTCGCGGTACGCCGGATTCAGCGGGTTGTCGCGGAACTGCGCGTCCTTCATCACGTGGTAAAGCACATCCACGCGAAAGCCGTCCACGCCGCGGCGCAGCCAGAAGCGCATCGATTCGAACATGGCCTCGCGCAGCGCGGGGTGACGCCAGTTGAGGTCGGGTGCTTGTCCAGGAACAGGTGCAGGTAGTACTGGCCGGTGCCCGCGTCGAACGCCCAGGCGCTGCCACCGAAGTTGGACAGCCAGTTGTTGGGCGGCCACCACCGGGGCCGGATCGTGCCAGATGTACCAGTCGCGGAACATGCTGTCGCGCGAACGACGGCTTTCGCGAAACCACGGATGCTCGTCGGAGCTGTGGTTGGGCACGAAATCCAGGATGACCTTCAGCCCCAGCGCGTGCGCATCGGCGATCACGGCATCCATGCGCTCGATATCGCCGAACAGGGGATCCACGCCGCGGTAGTCGCTCACGTCGTAGCCGAAGTCGGCCATCGGCGAGGGGTAGATCGGCGAGATCCAGATCGCATCCACGCCCAGGTCGGCCAGGTAGGGCAGCTTGCCGCGCAACCCCTCGAGATCGCCGATACCGTCGCCGTTCGCGTCGGCGAAGGACCGTGGGTAAACCTGGTAGATGACGCCGTCGCGCCACCAGCTACGTGCTGTCATCGTCATGCCGGGAGGGTGACGCGGCGGATGTGTAGGTAATGCCTTCACGCCGGGCCTCGTACGCTCCCGCCACCCCGTCTGCCGCGAGCGCCGTCATGATCAACGACCTCTGGTACAAGAACGCCGTGATCTACTGCCTGTCCGTGGGCAGTTTCCAGGACTCCAACGGCGACGGCATCGGCGATTTCCAGGGCCTGTCGCGACGGCTGGATTACCTGCAGGGCCTGGGGGTCACCGCCGTCTGGCTGATGCCGTTCCAGACCTCGCCCCTGCGCGACGGCGGCTACGACATCGCCGACTACTACAACGTGGACCCGCGCTACGGCACGCTGGGCGACTTCGTCGAGTTCACCCACGCCGCCCACCAGCGGGGCATGCGCGTGCTGATCGACCTGGTGGTCAACCACACCTCCGACAAGCACCCCTGGTTCCGCGAGGCGTGCCGCGATCCCTCTTCGAAGTACCGCGACTGGTACGTATGGTCGAAGACGCGCCCGGCCACGCCGATGAGGGCATGGTGTCCCCGGCGTGCAGAAGAGCACGTGGACGCACAATGCGCAGGCCAAGGCGTGGTATTTCCACCGGTTCTACGACTTCCAGCCCGACCTGGACACCGCCAACCCCTATGTGCAGGCCGAGATCCTGAAGATCATGGGCTTCTGGACGCAGCTGGGTGTGTCAGGCTTTCGCATGGACGCCGTGCCCTTCGTCATCGCGACCAAGGGCGCAGACGTAAAAAAGCCGAAGGAGCAGTTCGACATGCTCCGCTCGTTCCGCGAATTGCTGCAGTGGCGCAAGGGCGACGCGATCATCCTGGGCGAAGCCAACATCCTGCCCAAGGACGATATGGAGTACTTCGGCGACGACGGTGACCGCTGCAGATGATGTTCAATTCCAGGTCAACCAGAACCTGTTTTACGCCCTGGCCTCGGCGGACGTGCGTCCCCTGGTCAAGGCGCTGGAGAAGACAAGCCGCGTCCGGCCACCGGGCAGTGGGCACTGTTCCTGCGCAACCACGACGAGCTGGACCTGGGCCGGCTGACCAAGGCGCAGCAGGCGAAAGTGTTCGCCGAATTCGGCCCCGACAAGGACATGCAGCTGTACGATCGCGGCATCCGCCGGCGCCTGGCGCCGATGCTGCGCAACGACCGCCGCCGGCTGGAGCTGGCCTATTCGCTGATGCTCACCCTGCCCGGCACACCGGTGCTCCGCTACGGCGACGAGATCGGCATGGGTGACGACCTGTCGCTGCCCGAGCGCGAATGCGCCCGCACGCCCATGCAGTGGTCGAGTGAACGGCTGGGCGGCTTTAACCGACGCGAAGCGCTCGTGTGGGCAAGGTGATCGCGGACGGCCGTTCGGCTACCCGCATGTCAACGTGGCCGAGCAACGACGGAACCCGGATTCGCTGCTGAACTGGATGGAGCGCGTCATTCGCATGCGCAAGGAAATCCTGGAAGTGTCCTGGGGCGATTTCGAAGCGATACCGCTGGACGACGACGCGATCCTGATGATCCGCTATACGTGGCGCGCAACGGCGTGGTGTTCCTGCACACCTGTCCGACGCACCCTGCGAAGCGCTGTTCTCGCGCGACGGGCGACTGACCAACCTGCTGTCGTCCGACGACCATAGCGAAGCGGACGCGCGCGGCATGCATCGCATCCTGCTGGAACCGTACGGTTACCGCTGGTTCCGCGAAGGGACTGGGCTACATCCTCAACGGAAGGAAGTGGATGGGGTGTGAATAATCGATGGTATGACGAAGGAAAGCTCAACAGGCTATTCCTCGATCATGGCAGACTGACGCGACACAGCGTCTCGCTCAGCCAGGCGCTGGCCACGCATGGAATAGGCATGAATCATTCATCGGGAATGAAAAAGCCACTTGTCGAATGATCTATATCGACCTCAACGTCGGAAACGTAGAATCCTTCGGGACGATGCACAAATCGCTCTCGCCCTTTGACCTTCTCGATGGCTTCGACGGCACGCTCTTGGCTGGAGAACACGCCATAAAAAACGGTATCCGTGACCTCGTGGTCCAGCTCCTGAAACCATACGAGCTGAAAAAACGATCTTGGCATCTGATGTCCGCGTCGAGCGAGCGGAGCTTTCGTCGGCGTTCTCATCATGGACTTCGTCCATGATCGATCGCCCAGATGAAAAATCATCCGGAAAATCGCAGAAGCCAGGTAGGGGGCGCGCACGTTCGATGGCCGCTTCTGCCTTTGCGTTGTTCGAATACCAACCGATGAACCAGCTGCTAAAAATATCGGCGTACAGCTTGCGCGTGTGTTTGACCAGGAACAGCTTCTCCACAGAGCCTCCCCTTACCTTTCTTAGCCAGCTCAGCGCCGCGCAAACACCAGTGCAACCCGAACAACGTAAACCACCGCCCCCGCGCCCCCATCGATCCAGCGGCCGGCGCGCACGTATGCCCGACGCATCGCCGGCAGGGCGAAGATGCCCGCGACCAGCCCGAACCACAGCAGGTTTCCGCCGCCGTGACCATCGCCCACAGCCCCCATCGGGTGGCGGCGTCGGTGCCTTCGCCCACGAAGGCCGAGAAGATCGAGCGAAATACAACGGCGGCCTTGGGGTTGGCCAAGTTGGTCGCGAGCCCCCTCGCCGGGGCGCGGGCCGGGCTGGAGCCAACGCACGTCCACGACGGGCGCCGCGGCCTCCGCCTCGGCTTTCGGTGGCGCCTGCAAAGCGCGCGCAGCATGCAGCAGGCCCATCCAACAGAGGTAGCGCCGCCGAGGATGGCGATCCGCCGCTCCAGCCAGGCCAGGCGATGCAGCAGCAATTTAAGGCCCAGCAAGGCCAGCGCGGCCCATACCAGCCACGGCCCAGGGGATGCCGATCACGCGGCCAGGGCCTCGCGGCGCGAGCGGCTGGCAGCCAGCTGGGAGACGAAGAAGAATTCGGGGCCCGGGGTCACGAGCGCAACGATCTGCACCAGGCAAGGGTCAGGAACAGGTTCATGGGGCCCAGATTACCCGTCTTTCACCCAAATTTCGCAGTGCGCCTTGCCCACGAGACCACCTCCCGTAACCCTCGCGTTTTTAAAAGCGGTCACGGGGCTACCCCCGGCCTTCATAGGGGTAAGTCGCAATGCTGGGTCTGCTTGCCACGTTTTGTTTTGGCCTGTTCGGGTTGGCGATGCTGATCGGCATCGCGTTCTGCTTCTCCAACAACAAGCGTGTGGTCGACTGGAAGCTGGTCGCCACGGGCGTCGCCCTGCAGATCGCCTTCGCGGGCCATCGTGCTCAAGGTGCCGCTGGGCCGCGACGTGTTCGATGCCATCGCCACCGGCTTCGTCCGCCTGCTGGACTATGTGGACGTCGGCTCGCGCTTCATCTTCGGCAGCCTGCTGGACAGCTCGAAGTTCGGCGTGATCTTCGCCGTGAAGGTGCTGCCCACCATCGTCTTCTTCGCCGCCCTCACCGGCGTGCTGTACCACCTCGGCGTCATGCAGCAGATCGTCAAGGCCATGGCCTGGGTGATCACCAAGGTGATCGCGTGTCCGGCGCGGAGACCACCAGCGTGTGCGCCAGCGTATTCATCGGCCAGACCGAGGCGCCGCTGACCATCAAGCCGTATATCGAGCGGATGACCCAGGCCGAGCTGATGACCGTGATGATCGGGGGCAGGCGCATATCGCCGGCTCGGTCATGGCCGCCTATGTCGCCATGCTGGGCGGCGACGACCCGGCGCAGCGCATGTTCTATGCGAGCACCTGCTCACCGCCAGCGTCATGGCCGCGCCAGCCACCATGGTGCTGGCCAAGATCCTGGTGCCCGAGACGCAGAACCGCTCACCCGCGGCACCGTCAAGATCGACGTGGAGCGGACCACCGCCAACGTGATCGACGCGGCCGCCACCGGGCCGGCGACGGCCTGAAGCTGGCCATGAACGTCGGCGCCATGCTGCTGGCCTTCATCGCGCTGATCGCCCTGGTCAACGGCCCCGTGCAGTGGCTGGGCACCGTGGGCGGCGACCACAAGCATCAACGCCTGGCTGCTGGCCACCACCGGCCACGAGGTCAAGCTCAGCCTGGAAACCATCTTCGGCTGGGTGCTCGCGCCCATCGCCTGGTTGATCGGCGTGCCCTGGCAGGATGCCACCCTGGTCGGCAGCTTCATCGGCCAGAGGTGGTCATCAACGAATTCGTGGCCTACGCCTCGCTGGCCAAGCACCTTCCCGAGCTGCTGCGGAAAGCCGCCTGATCGCAACCTATGCGCTGTGCGGCTTCGCCAACTTCTCGTCCATCGCCATCCAGATCGGTGGCATCGGTGGGCTGGCGCCCAACCGGCGCGGCGACCTCGCCCGCCTCGGCATGCGCGCGGTGCTGGGTGGCTCCATCGCCACGTTCATGACGGCGACCATCGCCGCGTGCTCGAGCGATTCTGAAGACGTGTCGGGCGTACGCCTGCTCGTCGTCGGTGGCTACAGCGAGGAAGAACGCTGGCAGACGCCGGCCCTTTCCCGCAACGGCGAACCGGCCTATGCCGACAGCTTCGAACGCCGCCCCGGCGGCAAGGCGTTCCACCAGGCCGTCGCCGCCCGCCGCGCAGGCGGTGTCGCCACTGGCCTGATCGCCGCCATCGGCGACGATGTCATCGACCCGTCGGGCGTCCCGCCCCGGGTCGATGCGCGCTGGCAATCCACCACGGGCGTGCGCACCGGACGCACCGCCGCATCATCGTCGACGCCAAGGCCAGACCCTATCGGCGTTGTCCTCGGGCGCCAACGACCAAGCTGTCGATCGCCTTCGTGTCCGCGCAGGCGGACCTGTTCGCCAGCGCGAAGATCCTGCTGGCCTCGACGGAAGCGAACATCGACACCATCGCCGCCACGCTCGACCTGGCCGGCACGCACCGTCCTCATCCGCATCCTGGATCCCGGCCCGCTGCCGCCCGGCCTCCGTGCGCGAGTTCGCCAGCACCGACGTCCTGCTGCTCAGCCTGCCACGAGTTCGCCCGCTGCTGCGGTCGCTTCCTCAACATCGACATCACCGCCAGCGCCGTCCACCGCATGGACGACACCACGATCAACGCCCTCGCCCGCCGCCTGTGCGCCGGCAACCGTGGTGTGTCGCTGGACAAGAGCTGCCGGTGTCCCACGGCAGCGACCGCTACGGCGACCAGGCCCGACCTCTACCGCGTGCCCCACCTGCGGCACCGGCGATGCGTTCAAGGGCACGCTGGCCGCGCGACTGGTCGATGCACCGTGCTTCCGCGATGCGCTGATGGCGGCATGTTCGGCGTAGCGCCCCGCCTCACGACAGGTTGTGTAGGACGCACCGCATGTGCGCGACATTGGTTTTGAGGCCGAACGTCGGGGTTACGCGCCCAGCCTGATGGTTTTGGCGAAAAGATTTCGCGCACGTGCGTGCGCTCCTACATTGTCTTTGCAACCTCGACGCACAAAAAAACCCGCCGGCCGCGAGGCCGGCGGGTTTTCAATCACGGCAACGATCAGCCGTTCTTCTTCAGCCACGCATCCACGCCGGCAGACGCTGCTCGCGCACCATCGCGCGGTAGCGGATGCCGGCGAATGGCGTTTCCGCATCGCGACGCGACGTGGCGGCGATGTATTTCTCGGCGAAGGCGTTGACCTTGTCGATCGTGGCGGTCTCGCTGGACGACCGGCCAGCATCGGGTAGTAGCGGAGGCCGAGGTGGAATCGACCAGCTTGTCCACCTGGTCCTTGTGGGGCCACGGCGAAGTCGAAACGCCAGCTCCGGATGGTGACGGGCCACCGTGGAGATCAGCTGGGCGCTGTTGGTCGCGCCGGCTTCGCCGGTGAGCGCCAGGTCCAGCGCGCGCTGGGCCAGGGCCTTGTCCTCGCTGGCGGCCAGCATGCCGTACAGGCGATCCTTCACCAGCGGGTCTTCTCCGCCTTCGCCGCCGCCGCGTGCATCTTGTCCCACGTCGCGCTGTCCGCGTGCTCGCCGCCACCACGCCCAGGATCACCGTGCGCAGCTCCGGCGACATCTGTTTGCTCTCGTAACGACGGCGCGCCTCGGCGATGACCTTCGCGTCAACCCAGTGGCCCAGCGTGCCGATCAGCGAGGAACGCAGGATCGCCACCGCGCTTCCTCCTCGCCCGCTTCGCGTCCCAGCCGATCTGGCGAACTTCGGTGACCGGCGCGACAGCGCGTACTTGCGCAGCACGGCCTGGCGCTTTCGCGTCGCCGTCGTAGTAGCTGTCCAGCGCGAAGAAATCGCCGTTGATCTGGTCCCACAGCGCCGGCGATGCGTCCAGCGGCGTGACCTGATGAAGTCCAGCACGTCGGATGTCCGGTTCCAGGCCACCCATGCCCAGCGCCCACACGTCGGCGGCGACGCCGAGCTGGTCGATCGGATCGAGCTTCGCGTAGGGCGCCCGTCAGCGCCTTGATCTGCGCCGGCTGGTACAGCGTGCGGAAGTAACCGGTCTGGCCGGCGTTGAGCAGTACCGGCGCGCAGCCGGTCACGGTCATCGTGGCCGAGTTTCTCGACCAGCGCGGTGGCGGTGGCGCCGCCGACCGTCTTCGCGATCACCGGCACGGCCAGGCAAGCGGCTTCTTGTCCGGGCGATCGCGGGTGAACTCACCCTGCGACAGCTTCAGCGTGGGTGGAACCGCCGGCGGCACGACCGGATTCCACGCGCACCAGCGGGATACCCGGCTGCAGCGTGAAGTCGTGGGCGATGGTGCTCCACCGGCTTGCCGGCCGCCGCATCGATCTCCTTCCAGAGGTCGTCGGACACCGTGTTGCCGTAAGCGTGCGCCTTGATATAGGCCTGCACACCCTTCTGCCACGCATCCGGACCCACATATGCCTCGAGCATGCGGATGACCGATTCGCCCTTGGCGTAGGTGATCGAATCGAACGCCTGGCTGGCTGCTCCACGGTGGCCACGTTCTGCACCACCGGATTGGTGGTGGCCACGGCATCGCGTGCCATCGCGCCTTCGCGGATGCCTCACGGCTTCCAGGTTTGTGTGCCATTCCGGATGCAGGCGCTCGGTGGTGCGCGACGCCAGCCACGATGCGAAGCCTTCGTTGACCAGAGGTCGTCCCACCAGCGCATGGTGACCGGTCGCCGAACCACTGGTGCGCCATTTCATGCCGGCGGTGTTGAACACCCTCCTGTTTGTCCGACTGCGTGGAGATGGACGGATCGAGCAGCAGCGCGTATTCGAAGGGTGTAGATCGCGCCCCAGTTTTCCATCGCCGAGAAGAACTGGCTCTGGCCGGGCGAGGCGATGTTGTCCAGCTTGGGCAGCGGTACGGCACGCCGAAGTACGCGTTTGTATTCCTGCAGCACGGCCTTGCCGGACTCCAGGGTGAACTGCGCCTGCGAGTCAGGCCCTTCTGCGTGCTCACGCCGCCGATTTCCACGCCGTCGCTCTGCGTCGTGGCGCGATCGAACTCGCCAGGCCGAAGAACAGCAGGTAGGTGGACATCTTCGGCGTCTGCGCGAAGGTCACCGTCTTGGTGCCGTTGCCCAGGTCCTTGCGCTGGCCGCTGGCATGTTGTTCACGGCCATGTCGGCCGAGGGCACGGTGGCCGACAGCGTGAAGGTGCCTTGTACGCCGGCTCGTCCCACGAGGGGATGAAGCGACGGGCGTCGGAATTCTCGAACTGGTGTACAGCGCGCGCTTCTTGCCGTCGGCCTTGGTGTCGTAGTCGATCGCGAACAGGCCGTTGCCTGCGTGCCGATCTTGCCGGTGTAATCCATCGACAAGGTTATAGCTGCCGGCCGGTACGGCATGGTCGAAGGTGAAGGTGGGCGTCTGCGTGCCCGCGTCCACGGCGACCTTCGGCGCGGCGAAGCTCGCCTTGCCCTTCGCGGGCCGCAGCGTGACGTGGCGAAGGTCATGTCCACCGCGTTGAGCGTGATGGACGCGTGGGCTCCATCACGTCGTTCGATGGCGACCTTGCCGTCGACGGTCATGTGTCGGCATGCGCACCACCGCGACGTCGTAGTGCGTCGGGGGGCGCACGCTGCGCGGCAACTGGGTGGTGGCAAGCTGGCTGGCATCGGTGACCGGCGCGGCCACGGCCACGGCGGAAAGACCGGCGAGCGCGAACGCGATCGCGCTGACGAGAGGAGTACGCATTGCTGGAGGGCCCTTGGTTCGTCGCGCCGCCGGGAACGTCCGGCGGGTCGATCCGCCGATGGTGGCCTTCGGCGCGGCGGTGAGAAGCGCCGGAAGTCATGCCGCGCAGGAACTTACGGCGACCAGAAGCGCCACCACGCGCGTCGTTCCAGGCGGCGCAGGGCTTTCAGATGGCCACGGGCGGCGGCCTTGCGGTACCACGCCCGCGCGATAGCCAAGCTGGGCGGCACGCCGTCGCCGTTCTCGTGCAGCAAGCCCAGTTCGAACTGGGCGTCCGCATGCCCGGCGCCGGCCGCCATCCGGTACCAGCGCAGCATGGCGTCGACATCGCGCGGCACGCCGCGGCCGCCGTCGATCATCCGCGCGAGCGCGTATTGCGCGCCATGTGGCCGCGCTCGGCGGCCAGGGCCAGCCAGCGCACAGCCTCGGGCTCGTTGCGGGCCACGCCATCACCGCGGCCAGCCGCTGCCGAGCGCGAATGCGCGGCGGCGTCCTGCTGGGCGCCGGCCGTGGCCGGCCGGGGCGCACCGGCATCCTGCGCCGCGACGCGTTGCCGGTCGGCCGCGTCCATCTCGTCCAGCAGGCGCCGTGCCTCGCTGTCGCCCTGGTCTGCGGCACGTCCCAGCCAGTGCCGCGCCTGTGCGCGGTCGCTGTCCAGGTGGCTGGTCTCCAGGTAGATCCGGCCCAGTGCGAACTGCGCGCTGCCGTTGCCCAGTTCCGCCGCTCGCCGGTAATGACGCGTGCCCATGACCGGGTTCGCGGGCCACGCCCAGGCCGCGTCGCACAGCATGTGGGCGACGCTGCACAAGGCATCGGCGTAACCGCGCGCGTCGCTCTGCCCACGCTCCACGGCCTTGCTGTAGTAGGCGAAGGCCAGCTCGGCGTCCTTGCGCACGCCGCGTCCGAAGTAATGCGACACGCCAAGATTCACGCAGGCCTGCACGTGCCCCTGGTCGGCGGCCAAGCCCCACCAGCGCAGCGACGCGTCGCGATCGGCGTCCACGCCCTGCCCGCGGGCATACAGGGACCCCAAGGCGCATTGCGCTTCGGCCAGGCCGGCCTCCGCGGCACGCCCGTACCAGCCGGCCGCCTCCGACGGATCGCGCGCGACCCCAGACCCTCCAAGTAGTGGTCGGCCAGCCGGCACTGCGCGTCGGCGTGCCCTGGTCGGCAGCGCGGCGGAACCAGTGCGCTGCCCGCCGGGCGTCCGGGGTGACATGCACGGTGCCGTCCACGTACGCCTGCGCGACGTGGAACTGAGCCTGTGGGTCACCCAGCTGGGCGGCTTTCTCCATCCGGCCGAACCGCTGCAGGGCATCCATTTCCGCCGCATAGCGACGGTCGCCCAGCAGCGGACTACCTTTTGTTTCCGACATTTCGTTCCCCTGAAAAACGCCTGTCGATCCAGGACGAATGATAGGGGAAGCGAACACACGCTTACATCGGTTTATGGCAAGAGGCTTATGGATTGCCGGCCCCGCCCGAGGCCCCCACGATCTGCCCGGTCTGGTAGCTGGCTTCGGAGGACGCCAGCTGCACGTAGATGGGCGCGATTTCGGCAGGCTGGCCCGGCCGGCCCATCGGTGTGTCGCCACCGAATTTCTTCAGGTTCTCGTCCGTCTGCCCGCCGCACACCTGCAACGGCGTCCAGAACGGGCCGGGCGCCACGCCGTTCACCCGGATGCCCCGGGTGATCAGCTGCTTCGCCAGCGCCTTGGTGAAGATCATGATGCCGCCCTTGGTCGTGGCGTAGTCGAGCAGGTTGGCCGACGGGCTATAGGCATTGACCGAGGTGGTGTTGACGATCGCGCTACCCGGCGGCAGGTGCGGCACGGCCGCCTTGGTGATCCAGAACAGCGCGTAGAGGTTGGTTTTCATCGTCCAGTCGAAATACTCGGTGGAGATGTCCAGGATGGAATCGAAACTGTGCTGGTCCCGCGTTGTTGACCAGGATATCCAGCCCGCCCAGGCCCTCCACGGCCTTCTGCACCAGCTGACCGCACCACGCCTCGTCGCGGATGTCGCCGGGCAGCGCCAGCGCCTTGCGGCCGGCCTTGCGGATCAGGTCGATCACTTCCTTCGCGTCGGCTTCCTCGTCCGGCAGGTAGCTGATGGCCACGTCGGCGCCCTCGCGCGCGTAGGCGATGGCCACGGCACGGCCGATGCCGGAATCGCCGCCGGTGATCAGGCGCCTTGCGTCCGGCCAGGCGCCCGCTGCCCTTGTAGCTGGTCTCGCCATGGTCCGGCCGCGGATTCATCTTGCCGGCCAGGCCGGGCCATGGCTGGTTCTGCACGGCAAACGGCGGCCTGGGGAAGCCCTGGCGCGGATCGGAAAGGCCACGCGTGCCGCCCACACCCTGGCGGTGGCATTGGCGCCCACCGCGGCAAAGGTGGGCGTGGCCATGGCCGCAGCCGCCACGCCCAGAGAAGCGTTCTGCACGAGCCGGCGGCGAGCCGGGGAAAAGTCATCGTTCATGGGGTGCTCCAGCAGTGCGGGGGTAGCCCCCAGCATCGCACCCCGCCGTCGACGTGCCGTGCTCGTCGCGCGAACGCCGCCCCATGCGCGAGCGTGACCACCGGCCGCTCAGCCGAGCATCTGGCGAATCCGCTCCAGCAGCCCGTCGATCTCGAACGGCTTGGTGATCATGTCCATGCCCGGGCCGAGGAAACCCGTGCGCTGCACGGCGCTTTCCGCGTAGCCGGTCATGAACAGCACCGGCAGCGTGGGCCGCCAGGCGCGCGCCACGTCGGCCAGCTCGCGCCGTCCATGCCCGGCATGCCGATGTCGGTCAGCAGCAGGTCGATGTCCTCGTCGCCACGCAGCACGCGCAGCGCGTGGCTGGCGTCCTCCGTGACCAGGCAGCGGTAACCCGCCTCGATGAGGATTTCCGCCGTCATCATGCGCAACGTCTCGGTGTCCTCGACGATCAGCACGCGCTCGCCGTTGCCGCCGGCGATCGGCCCGCGCCGCGGTACCGGCACGATGGCCTCGCCCTCGCCCACGGGCAGCAGCAGCGACAAGTCGGTGCCCTCGCCCAACACGCTGGCGATCCGCGCCTGGCCGCCGGACTGGCGCGCGAAACCGTAGATCATCGACAGGCCCAGCCCGGTGCCCTGCCCCACCGGCTTGGTGGTGAAGAAGGGCTCGAACACCTTGTCCAGGATCGCCGGCTCGATGCCCGAGCCGTTGTCGGATACGGTCAGCATCACGTACTCGCCGCTGGCCAGCTGGGGGTCGCCGTCGACGCGGGCCAGGCGCGTGGACACCCGGATGGCACCGCCACCGGGCATCGCATCGCGCGCATTGATGACCAGGTTGATCACCGCATTCTCGAGCTGGTTGGCATCCACGCTGGCGATCACGGGTGCCGTCGAGAGGAACAGGTCGAGACTGATGTGCTCACCGATGGTCCGGCGCAGCATGTCCTCCAGCGACCGCACGCGCTCGTTGACGTCGGTGGCGCGCGTGTTCAGCGGCTGCTGGCGAGCGAAGGCCAGCAAACGATGGGTGAGCGCCGCCGCACGGCGCGCGGACCCCAGCGCGGCATCGGCAAAGCGCTGCACGCTTTCCGGCTTGCCTGCTTCCACCTGGCGGTTGATCAGGTCGATGCCGGTGATGATGCTGGTCAGCAGGTTGTTGAAGTCGTGCGCGATGCCGCCGGTGAGCTTGCCCAGCGCGTCCATCTTCTGCGCCTGCAACAGCTGCGACTCCGTGCGCTCGCGCTCGGCGATCTCCAGCGCCAGCTGCGTGGTGGCGGTGTCGATCTGTTCCAGTTGCGCGCGTTCGCGACGGCGCTGTTCGGTCACATCGTCGACGAACACCAGGCCGGTGCCGTCGCGGTGGGGCGTCAGCCGCCACTCGGTCTCGCGGGTGCCCATGCGCGAGGCCATGCACAGCACGCCGCGCCAGCGATGTCGCTCCGCCACGTGCACACGCATCTGCGCCAGTAGATCGTCCTGGCCGTCTTCGAAACAGCCGTCCAGCCGATGCGTGCCGCCGCTCGGCTCGACCAGCCGGCGAAAGGCCTCGTTGGCCTCGACCACGTTCAGGTCGGCATCGACGACGGCAATGGGCGCCGCGATGCTGGTGAATATCTCGCGGAAGCGGGCTTCCGATTCGCGCAGCGCCAGCTCGGTGTCGCGCACGCGCACGAGCGTGCGGATGGTCGCCACCAGCACGTCCGGGTCCACCGGGTGCACGAGGTAGGCGTCCGCGCCGTTTTCCAGGCCGGTGATCATGTCGCCGTTTCGATCGACGCCGCGGAGACGTGCACCACCGGCAGCAGCAGCGTCTCCGGTGCATCGCGCAGCTGGCGCACGATGTCGAATCCGCTCATGTCCGGCAGGTTCACGTCCAGCACCAGGCAGGCGATGTCGTTGGCCGCGATCATCTGCAGGCCTTCGATGCCGGTGCCGGCCTCGATCACCGTGTAGCCGTGCCGCTCGATCGTGCGCCGCATCGCGTAGCGCGTGGCGGCGTTGTCGTCGACGATCAGGATGCGGTTATTCCGCGGCATCGGCAGCCTCCGCGGGCAACGTCAGCGGCAGGGTGACATGGAACACCGAACCCACCCCCGGCGTGCTTTCCAAGCCCACTTCGCCGCCCAGCAGGTGGGCGAACTGGCGGCACAGCGACAGGCCCAGGCCACTGCCGCGCACACGTTTCTGCAACGGCGAATCGATCTGGGTGAAGTCCTCGAACAGGATGCTGCAGATCGGCCGGGATGCCGATGCCGGTGTCGCTGACGGCGAAGCGTACGAAGCCGTCACCCTCCAGCTGCGCCGTCACGCGCACCTCGCCCCGCGGCGTGAACTTCAACGCGTTGGAGATGAAGTTGCGCAGGATCTGCGCCAGCTTCTTGTCGTCGGTGTAAAGCTTCGGCATGCCCTGCGGGGCTTCGAAGATCAGGTCGGCATCGGTGTTGTCGACGATGGGCCGGAACATGCCGCGCAGCGCGGAGAACAGGTCCATCAGCTCGAACCACGCCGGCGAGATGCTGATCCGGCCCGCCTCGATCTTGGCCAGGTCGAGCAGGTCGTCCACCATGTCGCTCAACTCGCGCGCGGCGCTGCTGACGAACGCCAGCTGCTTGTGCTGCTCCTCGGTCAGCGGGCCGTCCAGTTCGTCGTCCAGCAGCCGGGTCATGCTGAGGATGGAACCCAGCGGCGTACGGAATTCGTGGCTCATGTACGACAGGAACCGGCTTTTCAGTTCCGACGCCTCGCGCAGCTGCTCGGCCTGGTTGTCCAGTTCCGCATACAGCGCCAGCACGCCCTGGTTGGTTTCTTCCAGCTCGGTGCGCATGGCCTCGTTCTCGGCGCGCAGGCGCTGGATCTCGTCGGGCTCGGTCATGCCGTGGCCTCCAGTCGGATCGCAAACACCGTGGCGTCGTCGCGCCCGCGGCAGAAGTCGCGATGCAGCAGCGCCGTTACCAGCGCGGGATGGCGGGACCCAGCCCCGGATAGTCCTTCAGGCTCCAGCGCGATTGCAGCCCGTCGCTGTGCATCACCAGCAGGCGGCCGGCCACCTGGGGAAAATCGAATGCCTGCGCGCGGCGGGTCTGCAGGCCGACGATGCCCGGATGCGAGGCCAGCCCGCGCGAGCCCTCGGGCAGGTGCACGCTGCCGGAAATATTGCCGATGCCGGCGTAGCGCAGGCCGGCGGTCTGGCTGTCGAAACATGCCAACGCCACGGCGCCGCCGCGTCCGCCCTGCATGGCCTGCGCCAGCGTACCCATCAGGGTGACCGGATCCTCCATCGGTGCGGCCAGCCAAGTCGCCACGGCGACGCTGGCCGCCTCGTGCGCCGAATCGCCGTGACCCAGCCCATCGACCACGATGGCGGCGATGCGATGGTCGTCCAGCGCCAGCGCCCAGCCGTCGCCGGACACCTCCTCGCTATGCAAGGCATGGTGACTGGCACCGAAGCGGATATCCGCCTTGCCGAAGCCCTTGGGATACAGCCGGGCGAGCACGATCGCGCCGCGCGGGTCGGCATACATGTCCATGACATCGGACTGGCGCTTGACCGCACCCAGGCCCTCTCCCCCGCGTGCCGCCCGTGGAGAAGCCGTCGGGCAGGCAGTCCACCAGGTTGAAACCCGGACCGCGATCCACCGCGATCACTTCCACGCCGCGCGCGCCCATGCCATCCCGCGCGGCGATGTGCAGTTCGCCGCTCTTCGCGTGCTTGAGCACGTTGGTGGCCAGTTCGGTCGCCACCAGCGCCACGCGGCCCGCATCGGTGGCATCGAAACCGGCCTCGGCGGCCACCTGCTGCGCCATGCGCCGCGCCTGTCCGATCTGGCTGGTTTCCTCGATGGGCACGACGCGCGTCAGGCTACCGCTGAGGGTTACGTCCATTTGCAGATCATGACGCGCGTGCCGGCGCCCGGAGCGCTGTCCACGGAAAATTCGTCGACCAGGCGCTTGGCGCCGGTAAGGCCCAGGCCCAGGCCACCGCCCGAGGTCCAGCCGTCGGTCATGGCCAGCTTCATGTCGGGGATACCAGGGCCCTCGTCGCGGAACACCAGACGCAAGCCCTTTCGCCCTTCTTCCTGCAGCATTTCCCAGTCCATGTCGCCGCCACCGCCATAGATGACGGTATTGCGTGCCAGTTCGCTGGCCGCGGTGATCAACTTGGTCTGGTCGACCAGACGCAGGCCACACTCCACCGCCAGCTTGCGCGTGGTCTGCCGCGCGAGCACCACATCCTGCTCGATGCCGACCGGTTGCGATCCGCTGCGGACGATCGTCATTGGCGTTGCACGCGATCGCGCAACAGCTTCATGCCCCGCTCCACGTCCAGCGCGGTGCTCACGCCGGGCAAGGTGAGCCCCAGTTCCACGAGGGTGATGGCCACGGCCGGCTGCATGCCGACCAGCACGGTTTCCGCGTCCATGATCTTGGACAGGCCGGAGATGGTGCCGATCATGCGGCCGATGAAGGAATCCACGATGTCCAGCGCCGAGATGTCGATCAGCACGCCGCGCGCGGACGTGGCGCTGATGCGCTCGGCCAGGTCGTCCTGCAGCGTCAGGGCCAGCTGGTCGTGCATGTCCACCTGGATGGTGACCAGGAGGAACTCGCCCATGCGCAGGATAGGGATGCGATCCATGGCGTCAGGCGGCCTTGGACACGGTGACGCCCTGGCGTTTCAGCGCCAGCGCCAGCGCGTCGGCGAGGTTGGCCTTGGTCACGATGCCCTGCAAATCCAGGCCCAGGTGCACGATGGTCTGCGCGATCTGCGGACGCACGCCGCTGATGATGGCGTCGGCGCCCATGAGACGAATCGCGGTAACCGTTTTCAGCAGGTGCTGGGCCACCAGCGTGTCCACCGTGGGCACGCCGGTGATGTCGATGATGGCGATTTCCGAGCCGGTCTCCACGATGCGCTGCAACAGCGACTCCATGACCACCGGGGTGCGCTGCGAATCCAGCGTGCCGATCATGGGCAGCGCCAGCACGCCGTCCCACAGCTTGACCACCGGGGTGGAAAGCTCCAGCAGTTCTTCCTGCTGGCGGGCGATGACGTCCTCGCGCGACTTCTGGAAGGCGCGGATGGTGTGCATGCCCAGCGCGTCGATCAGCTCAGAAATAGCCCAAAGCTGGTTGCCCAGTTCGGTCGGGTCGTCGGCGTATTCGCGTTGCAGCAGGTCGAACAGCGGACGCTTGAGCGAGAAGATGAAGCTGGCCGTGCTCTGCGAGTCGAAGCCCTGCAAGGCGCGGCTGCGCGACAGCTTCTCCAGGAACACCCGGGTTTCCGACCACTCCTGGTTGGCCAGCGTGGCGTCGCCCACGTAGGCTCCGCCGACCAGCAGGCGCAGGAAGTCGCGCGTCTGCGCGTCGAACTCAGCGTGGTTGAGCCGGGAATCCCGCGACACGCCACTGGCCTCCAGGTTGACCTTCCAGCTGGCGAGGAGATTCGCCTCGTTGGAACGCATGGCTTCGACGGTCTGCTGGCTGAGTGCGGTCATGGTGATCCCCCTGTAAAGCTATATGATGCGGGGGCTCACGGCGCAATGGAATAGCACCCGGGCACCCTTGGATATTGACAGGGCATTCACGCCTGAACCGGTATCTGCGTCGCTGTTATTTACCTCAAAAGTGCCCGTCCCATGACATCACAGCCCAAGCGTGTCGTTCTGCTCGTCGAGGATGACGACGCCATCCGCGAACTGACCGCGATGATCCTCGAGGGGACTACGAGGTGCACACCGCGCGCAACGGCGACGAGGCGGAGGCCTGGCTGGAAACCGGCAAGGCCGACGTGCTGTTCACCGACGTACGCATGCCGGGCACGGTCTCGGGACAGGAGCTGGCCCGTCGGCACAGCGACATGCCGATTCTGGTCACCTCCGGCGAAGCAAAGGAACAGCACGAGTGGGTGCAGGAGCCGATGGGCTACCTGGCCAAGCCGTACGACCGCAAATCGCTGCTGGCCGCCATCGAGCGCCTGGCCGCCTGACCCGACGCGCCCGCCGGGCCAGGCCAGGGGCGATCACCCGCGATCGATCACACGGGCGATCCGGTTGTCACGGAAGACGAACTCCGACGTGCCCTGCATCTCGATGATGGTGCCCGCGCCCGGGCCGTCCGGGATGTCCTCGGCGATCTCGCCGTGGAAATCGATGGTGGCGACCACCGTGTCGCCATCGTCGCGCAGGTCGACCAGGGTCTGCTTGCGCGAGGCGAACAACGCCGCACCCACCCGCGCCAGTTTCTCGAAATCCGCCTTGCCGTCCGTGGCCACGGCTAGCTGGTCGGCCACGTGGTGTTCGAAGCGCACGTCGTCGGTGAGCGTCACCAGCATGCCCTCGACGTCGAAACGGTTATAGGCGTCGATGTAAGCCCCGATCAGTGCCTGGTGGTAGTCGGCGGTCATGCGGTGGGTCCTCGGGTGGCGTCGGGGGCGTGGCGTTCGCGGAAGAAATCGATGAACACGCGCAGCTTCCGCGGCATGTGCACGCGGCTGGGATAGTACACATGGAACGGCGCATAGGTAGGCCAGTGCGCCTCCAGCACCGGGACCAGGCGTCCCGCGTCCAGGTGCTGGCGCACCAGCGCCTCGAAGTGACAGCCGATACCCACGCCGGCCAGCGCCGCCGTCAACAGCACCTCGCCATCGTTGCTGACCATGGCCGGGCGCGTGTCCCGCTCGACGATGCGCCCACCCTCCAGGAACTCCCACGGCATGAGGCTGCGATCGTTGGCCAGGCGCACGCTGGTGCAGCGGTGCAGCGGGAGATCGGCAAGGATGTGCGGCACGCCATGCCGCGCGACATAGGCCGGCGAGGCGAACACGGCGACACGCCGCGCACCGCCCATCGGTACGGCTACCACGTCCTGCGCCAGGCTCTCGCCAATGCGGAAGCCGGCGTCGAAGCCGCCGTCGACCAGGTCGACGAAGGTGTTCTCGCAGTGCAGGTCCACGATCACGTCCGGATAGGCCGCCGCGAAGTCCGCGAGGTGTGGCAGCACGATCACCTCGGCGATCACCCGCGGCAGGTTGATCCGCAGCAGGCCGGCCGGCGCCTCGCGTGACTCGTTCACCGCTTCCACCGCCTGCGCCAGCGTCGCCAGCGCGGGCCGCGTATCGTCGAGGAAACGCCGGCCGATCTCGGTGATGCCCACCCGCCGCGTGGTGCGATCGAGCAGCCGCACACCCAGGCGTGCCTCCAGCATCCGTACCGTCTGCGACAGCGCCGAGGGCGACACGCCCAGTTCGGCGGCGGCGCGGGTGAAGCTGGCATGGTGCGCCACGCGCGCGAAGGCGGCGATGGCGGGCAGCAGTTCGGAGGACATCGCGCAGCCATTGTGAAGCCGGGCTACATAGCCTATGCCGCGCCGGCCGATTTATCCACGCCACCCACGCGCCTATCGTCCGGGTCTGCTTTCCCTCCACAGGACGCCACGATGAGCACGCGACTGAACGACTACCTCACCCTCGGCCGCTCCGGCCTGCGCGTCAGCCCGGTGTCGCTGGGTACGATGACCTTCGGCGACGACTGGGGCTGGGGCGCGGCGGAGGCGGAATCACGCCGCATGCTGGACCTCTACATGGAACGCGGCGGCAACTTCATCGACACCGCCAACTTCTATACCGGCGGCACGTCGGAGACCCTGCTGGGTAAATTCCTCGCCGGCCGCCGCGAGCAGGCGGTGGTCGCGACCAAGTATTCGCTGTCGACCGAACCGGGCAACCCCAACGCCGGCGGCAACCACCGGCGCAACATGGTGCGCGCCGTGGAAGCCAGCCTGAAGCGCCTGGATACCGACTACATCGACCTCTACTACCTGCATGTATGGGATGGTCTGGTGCCGGTCGAGGAGATCATGCGCGGCTTCGACGACCTCGTCAGCGCGGGCAAGATCGTCTACGCCGGCATCTCCGATACGCCCGCCTGGCAGGTAGCGCGTATGCAGACGCTGGCCGACCTGCGCGGCTGGGCCCCGCTGGTCGCCCTGCAGATCGAGCACAGCCTGATCGAGCGGACCGTGGAGCACGACCTGCTGCCCATGGCCCACGAACTGGGCCTGGGCGTACTGGCCTGGTCGCCGCTGGGCAGCGGCGTGCTGAGCGGCAAGTACACCCGCGAGGACGTGGCGAAACACCGCGATGCGGATGTCTGGAACGGTACGCGTGCCGCTATCGCTTCCGGCCTGGGCGCGTTGAGCGAGCGCAACCTGGATATCGTCGGCGTTCTGAGGATGTCGCCGAGGACGTGGGGCATTCGCCGGCGCAGACCGCCATCGCATGGCTAATGGCGAAGCAGATGCCGACCATCATCCCGATCCTGGGTGCACGCACGGCAGCGCAATTAGAGGAGAACCTGTCCGCGCTGGAAGTGATCTTCACCGATGAGCAGTTATGCAAGCTGGATGAAGCCAGTGCGGTCACGCCGATCTCCCTCACTCGTTCCTGCCGCGGGTTTTACCCCAATTGCTGGGTGGCGTTGGCGTGACGCGGCCGGCCTGAGAGCATCACCAATGACGCCATTTTTGTGTAGGAATTCCCCTACAGACGCGGCATAAACTGGTACCGATAATCCAGCGAGGTAAAATTTCACACCAGGGGAAAATGCATGAGGCTGAACGCAGGGCATGCCATTTCTTCCATGCAGAGCGAGGCGCTTGGATACGGGCCGTTTATCGAATCGCTGACCAAGGCTGTTGCGGCGTATAAGGATCACGAAGGAATTGTCATAGCGCTTGATGCGCCCTGGGGAAGCGGGAAGACGAGTGTAGTTAGGATACTTGTCAGCGAACTCTCCGAGCACGACGAGGAGCTTTCGAAGCGAGTGCTTTTTTTCGACCCTGGATGCTGACAGGACGTGCGGACATGGTCGCACATCTATTCAAACGACTCGCTCCGCTCGCGGTAAGCTCATCCACCGAACTCGCGAAGACCCTGGGGAATCAAATGATTCACCTGGTGGCGAAGTACGCTTCGCGCATCGCATCAGGAGCCGCGGCTTTTGCCGAGATCGTGGGCATGGAGCGCGCCGCCGCGGCGGCCGATGCAATGAGCGGCCTGGTGGAAGCTCCCGAGGAGAGGTCCTTGCAGGAACTGCGTGACGACCTGGTATCTGAGCTACGTAAAAAGAGCGAGCGAGTCCTCGTCATTATTGATGACCTCGACCGGCTCGATACGGAAGAGATCCGCCAAATACTCATGATGCTGAAATCGGTCGCCGATTTCCCGAACATCACGTATATCGTACCTGCGGACATCGATATGATTGGAAGCCGTCTTGCCGAAGCGTATCCCGGAAGTGGCACGGCATTCCTAGAGAAGATCATCCAGGTCAGGCTGACCCTTCCAAAGCATTCGCCGGAAGGTATGGAGCAGTTACTCTGGGGTCAACTCGAGGCTGCAGGACTCGCCTTCGACGAGGAATCCAAATTCAATCTCCGCCACGCATCTTCCCTGGTTTGCAGCGCTTTCATCGACGTCCCTCGGTCCATTTCGACCCTAGTCAATGCGGTGAGTATCAGCTGGCTTGCCCTATCGGAGAAGGTCTATCCGGACGACCTGCTAATCATCGAAGCATTGCGTCTCTTTGATCCCGTCACTCATGGCGAGATATGGACGGTGGCGGCATCCGTTACATCAATGGATGAATCCGCGCGCGACGAGGCGATCGCGAACCTGATCGATAAGGTAGAACGAAGCGAGTCCGCCCGATCTTCTGCCCTGATAAAACGCCTGTTCGAAATGAAGAGTACGAGAATGCGGAGACGTGGCAGCCGGAGCGGCGTACAGCATCCCATCGAGAAGGCATGCCCCTGTATTTTCGCTGGACCCATGCTGCGGGTGTTGCCACGCTAGCGAACATCGACACATTTGCCACCAAGCTCCATGATCCGTCACAACTTCGTTCGTTATTGAAAATTGGCGAGAGATAAATGAAAGAGAAATCGATCGCTTGGTCTCTTGGGAGCTTCGGAGAACGCCGTGTACCGTCCGACTTACCTCGAGCGATATCAGTACTTTTTCAAGCATCCCTCGCTGTCGGAGATGTCGCTCATGAGCAAGCTTGGTCGGCGATCCAAAAGCTCGTGAAGAACACCAAAGGCAGTGCGCGAAAGAATCTTATCGAGGATGTCGTCACCAATGATCGACTCAGCACCATCGAGGCTCTGGATATCGCGGTCCGCCTGTACGGCATCACCGATGGCTCCCGAAGAATAGTCGCTATAGATAACCTTCCAGACCCTCGCGAGACAGCCGTAAACGTATGGCCAGCAACCGCGACAATCTCGCTTCCTGTGCGGACGCCATCGCGCAAGCACTGGATGGGCAGAACATTAGCTGCTTCATTAATCTGATCGCCAGTCGTCGACACTCTGCCAGCGAAGTCTCAGCGCTCTCGATCGCCTTTGCTACAGATGGTCAAACTGCAGCGGCTACCGCAAAACAGGTGGCATTGGCTCAAGAAATAGAGAACGCCATTGCCAAGACCGATTTCTCGAAAAGGGAAACGAAATCGACCCCATATTTAAGCTCGCCATGCATTTTGGCGTACTTAAGGGAGGTTTGGCCCACCCGTGACGCTACGGCGGCTCTTGCCGCCTAGACCACACCCTCGTATGTTGGCCGCTTCGTCCCGACCCGAGCACCCTAATGTCCCTTCCGCAGGAGCCGTCACCCGAGCACCTCAGGCGCAGCCTTTCCAACCCCCCTGCAGCTGATCGCCATCGGCGGGGCCATCGGCACCGGGCTGTTCATGGGCTCGGGCAAGACGATCAGCCTGGCCGGGCCGTCCATCCTGTTCGTGTACCTGATCATCGGCGTGATGCTGTTCTCGTAATGCGGGCGATGGGCGAGCTGTTGCTGTCCAACCTGGAATACAAGTCGTTCATCGACTTCTGCACCGACTGCTGGGGCCGTGGGCCGGTTTTTACTGCGGGTGGACCTACTGGTTCTGCTGGATCATCACCGCCATCGCGGGATGTCATCGCCATCTCCTCGTATGCGCAGTTCTGGGTTCCGGGGCTGGCCCCGTGGGTGCCGGCGGTACTGTGCGTGCTGCTCCTCCTGGTGCTCAACCTCACTACCGTAAAGCTGTTCGGCGAGCTGGAATTCTGGTTCGCGCTGATCAAGATCGTGGCCATCTGCGCGCTGATCGTCACGGCTTCGGCATGATGGCCTGGGCCTTCACCTCGCCGGACGGGCACGTGGCCTCGCTGTCCAACCTGTGGACGACGGGGGCTTCTTCCCCATGGGCATCGGCGGGTTCTTCGCCGGTTTCCAGATCGCCGTGTTCGCCTTCGTCGGCATCGAGCTGGTGGGCACCACGGCCGCCGAGACGGCCGACCCGGAGCGCAACCTGCCCGGCGATCAACTCGATTCCGTGCGCATCATCCTGTTCTACGTGCTGTCGCTGGTGGTGATCATGTCGGTGACACCGTGGCGCCAGGTGGTGCCGGGCAAGAGCCCCTTCGTCGAGCTGTTCCTGCTGGCCGGCATCCCCGCGCGGCCAGCCTGATCAACTTCGTGGTGCTCACCTCGGCCACGTCGTCGGCCAACAGCGGCATCTTCTCCACCAGCCGCATGCTGTTCGGCCTGGCCGAGGAAGGCCACGCGCCGTCCGCGTTCCGCCGGTGGTCCCGCGCCGCGGTGCCCTCGCGCGGCCTGCTGTTCTCGTGCCTCTGCCTGCTCGGCGGCGCCATGCTGATCGCCGTGGTGCCAACCTCGTCACCGCGTTCACGCTGGTCACGACGCTGGCGGCCCATCTTTCATGTTCGTGTGGTCGCTGATCCTGCGGCATACATCGCCTACCGGCGCCAGCGTCCGGAGCTGCACGCGGTGTCGTCGTACAAGATGCCCGGGGCGTGGTGATGTGCTGGGTGTGCCTGGCCTTCTTCGCCTTCGTGCTGGCGCTGCTGGCCCTGGAAAGCGACACCCGCCAGGCGCTGATCGCCAGCCCGGCCTGGTTCGCCCTTGGCGATCGGCTACGCGCTGCGCCGGCCGCAAGGCGTAAAACCGCCCTCGCCTCACGTAGGTGAAGGTCTTCACACGCGCTGGCACAGGCATTGCTGCGATTCCCCCGGGGGCCGACGCGCGTCGGGTTCCCCGTCGTCTCACCGGGGAATCCAGCACCCATGTCGCCGTACCGTCACTGCGCGTCACGTCAGAAACTGCCCATCCTTGCCGCCCTCGGGGCCGGCACGGGGCTGCTCGTGTTCTCGTCGTCCTCCGCGGCGGCCGTCGTGGATGGCAGCATGCTCACCTCCACGCGCACCGCCATGCTGGACGACGCCCGGCAGATCCGAGCGACCGTACTGCGCCACTCGCTGGTGCAGGAAGAAGGCGGCGCGCGGGACGACGGCTGTGGACGTCCACCTGGGGCCACTGGGGCGACCACGACCGTGACGACGAAGCGGCACGCCTGCGCAGCAATGGCGGCGGCGTGCTGGGTGGCGTCGACCGCGACCTGGGCGAGGCCCATGTCGGCCTGATCGCCGGCGCCGGCACCCTCACCGCACGCACGCCGGGCACCGACGTGCAGTCCAAGAGCTCCATCGTCGGCGTGTACGCCGCGGGCGCCCCACGCGCGTGGCACTGGCAGGGTGGCGTCAGCTATTCGTGGAGCCAGTTGCAGAGCCACCGCCGTGCCAGCGTGGCCGGCCTGGGCATCGGCAACACCGCTTCGGCACGCTACGACAGCGGCATCGCGCAGGCCTGGCTGGACGGTGGTTACGGATCGGCTTCGACCGCGGCTCGATCACACCCTTCGTCAACCTCGCGCGGGCCAGCTGCACCAAGACCCGATCCACGAGACCAACGACATCGCCGCCCTGCGCGTCGATGCCAACCGCGGCCATGTCGACATCGGCACCATCGGCGTGCGTGGCGCATGCAGTTCGCCGATGGCGTGGTGGGGCATGCCGGTGTGGGCGTGCAGCAAGCTGGGGCGACGACGTGCGCCCCGTGGATACGCAGCGTTATGCCAGCGGTGGCGATCCGTTTCGCGCCATCGGCGTACCACACCGCGCCACGCGGTGGTGGCCGATGTCGGCATCGCCTTCGCCACCAGCCACGGTACCTCCGTGGATGCCAGCTACCGCGGCATGTTCGGCGGCGGCGCGAAGGACCAGAGCGTGCGAATCAGCGTCACGGTGCGCTGGTAGCGCCGCGCGGTGCGCTCAGTGTTCCTCGGGCGGCGGTACCGGCACCATCGACGACAGCAGGAACGTGCCGCGCTTATCTCGACGTACACCGAGGCCACCGGCTCCAGGACGTTGCCCTTGAGGCGCCACGCGGAGACGATCCAGTCGTTGTTGACGCGCCAGCCGACGTGGCCGTGGTCGATGTATCCGAGCAGGGTCTCGCCACGGAAGCTCAGCGGGAAGATATCCGCGTCGTCGCTATAGCCGGCCATCACGCCATCGGTGTAACCGCTACCGAAATCCGGAAGATCGGGAGCCTCGCCCCCGTTCGACGTGGCCAGGCCTTGCCACCTTTCGCCGCGGCCACCAGCGCATCGTAGGTGGCCTTGTCCTTGCCGGTGAGGTTACGTGCGAGTGTCGCCGCCATCGGGCTGCGATCGTAGCGCGCGACCGCCGCCATGGCTGTGGTGGCGAAGTCGTCGCACGGCGACTGCTTCGGCGCGCACGCACTGCCCTTCACCGACAGGGCGTAATCGAAACGCGCCACCAGCCGCGCGTCCTTGCCAAACGCCTTACCCTCCCAGCGTGCCGTCTGCAGGATCATTTCGTCCGGGGTCGGATAGGCCAGCCATACGGCGACGTAGTCGTCACCGATCTTCGCCAGGTCGTGCTGCGACATGCAGTCGCCGCTCCACGACACCGGCGTCGACACGGCGATCGCCTTTTTCCCGTCGATGCGGAACGGCGTCTCGTCCCAACAATGCATCGTGCCTTCCACGGCATACAGCGAACTCACCGGCGAGCCGGGCAGCTTGCGCCAGTACGTGGTGTTCGCGGATGCCAGCGCGGTCGCGACGGTCTTGTCCGGCTGGAACGGAAAATCGCCCGGTTTTTCCACGTCGCCGTCTGTCGATCGCGTGATGGGCACGCCGTGGTCGCCGAGCTGGTCGAGCACGTCGCGCGATCCGTCCGATACCTTGCCCAACACCTTGCGGATGCGGTCCAGCGGCGCCGGCGCCGGCGTGTCCAGGCCCTTGAGCACGTCGATCCGTGCCCGTAGCTCGCCACCGTCGGCGGCAACGGCTTGCCCGCGCCATGCGCAGCTGCGACCACACCGCGGCATCGCGCTCGGCCAGCCAGTGGCGCTGGTCCAGCTTCAGGGCATCCGCCATGCCGGGATGCGCGGCGACGGCCGCACGAAATACCTGGCCCAGTTCGCCGTCCAGGGCGGACACGGCCGGCGAGGCGCAGATGGCTTTCTCCACCGGCGTGGCGGCCTTGGTGCAGTCGAAGCCGGCGGCTTCCGCCAGCACCGGCGAACACAGCAGCACGGCAAGGGCGATCGATCGGGTCGTGGTGGGCACGGCAGGCAGGTCCTTCAGCGGGGGGGGGAGTGGATGGCAAGACGTCCAAATCTACCGGCACCGCGTGAAGACGGGTTCACAACTGCGCCACTAAATGTAGGGCTTCGCCTACAGGAATTCTTGAAACAACCCGCTATATCCACACCGTCCAGCGACGTGCCAAGGGGGTGCGCAACGCTTGGATGAGGGAAACCACCATGGCAGTCCCGTACAGCGCCTGCGAGCGCCCTTCCTTGCTGCGTGACCTCCCGGGAGACCGGCGATGAGGTTCACCAAGCCCGTGCGTTTTCGGCACGACGACGCCCTTACGCGTATCCCCTGGGACGAATTCGGTCGCCTGGTGGCCACGCATTACCGTGAGCAGGGCTACGTGGTGGCGCATACCGGCGGTCGCGCCGGTCGCCACCGCGCGGAAGACGCCATGGACCTGACACTCACCCGCGGCGGCACCTGCATCATCGTGCAGTGCCGCCACTGGGTGGCCCAGCAGGTGCCGCACCAGGACGTTCGCCAGCTGGTGAACGCCATGCCGGCCGCCGGTGCCAGCCAGGTCATCGCCCACCTCCGGCGAGTTCAGCCGGTCGGCGGTGGAGTTCGCCGAGCGCCTGCCCCACGTCACCCTGATCGACGGCATGCGCATCCGCGCCATCCTGGGCAAGGTGCCCGAGCCGCCGCTGCCCGTGCTACTGCCGGGCGGCCTGCCGCCCTGGTCCGACGACGCGGTGCACATCCCCAGCCGTGCCCCCATGGTCGCCGCGGTCGGTGCGGTGATCGTCATGGGCCTGATGCTGTGCGCGATGTACGGCGTATATATTCACGAGATCCAGCGCGCGCAGATGCAGTCGATGCAGTCGATGCAGGCCACCGCCACGCATGCAGCGACGGTGGCGGTGCCCTGAGCGGTCAGAACACCCAGTTGAGGGCCAGCCGCGCCGACTCGTCTTTCGCCGCACTGGCGAACTGACCGTTCCACGAGGCATCCAGGGTTACCGTGGGCGTGGCCAGGAAGCGGATGCCCGCCACGCCCACGCCGGCATTCTCCGCGATAGGCGTACCCAGCGACTCCACGGTGGTGCCACCGGCGACGAAGCGCTGCCGGCTGGCGGGCTGCGTATCGCCCGCCGCATGCTGCCAACCCACGCTGCCGAATATCCCGAAGCGACCGTCCTCGCCGAAGTCCTTGCGGCCGCGCAGGCCCAGCGTGCCGTAGGTCACGTCGTTCTTGTCGCTCATCACATGCAACGCCGCGACCCCGCCACGCTCGTTCACCGAGCCCGTGCGCAACTGCTGCTGCGCCAGGCTGAGGAACGGTGCCAGCCCGCCGGTATCCCAGCGGAACTCGTAGGCCGCCTCGACGAAGCCCTGCAACGCCTGGCCCTTCATGCTGCCCGCCAGCCGGGCGGCCAGCGTGCCCAGGTCCACCACCGTGCGATGCGTATCCATGTCGTAGCGCGTGTAGATCCCGCCCGCCTGGATCAGCACGTTGCCGTACTGGCCGCCACCGTAGATCGCGGCCGTCAGCGAGCGGCCGCTGGCCGAATCGTCACGCGTATCCGCGGAGACACGACCACCGCCCAGCGCGAAGCCAAGGCGCGACTGCGCGCCGACGCCCATGTCGGCACCCACCATCACACCGCTGCCCTTCGTATCCAGCCTGGCGGCGTTACCGTCCTCGTCGTGGTGCCCGCGATGGCCCCATGCCGACGCCCACGTGGCCACAGCGTCTTCGGTCTGGTCGGCGTACTGGGTGATCAGGTGCTGGTTGATCGCCTCGCGCTGGAAGCGGCCGTCATCGGCCAGTGCGCCGGGGAGATTGGCATGGATATCGCCTGAGAGCGTCGCCCCCGAGGCATCCTGCGCGAACGCGGGTGACAGGGAGACGCATAGGCCGGCGGCGAGCAACGCCTGGCCAAGCCGCGAGGTGCCAGTCCCTGCGGGACGTGAGTACGGTTCATTCGATTTTTCCACTGGTGCGCGGCGGTGGCGCCGATGCAGGCGGGGATTATCGACGAAGTGACGGGTGGGAAACGAGTACTGCTACGATCTTCGTCATGGAAACCGCGAAAAACCTTACCTTGGATACCAACGCTGGCGTTATCGCCGTCGACCATACGGGCTTCGTCGTGTCATCGCTGGACGACGCCATACGCTTCTGGACGGAGGCCCTCGGCTTCACGCTCGAGCGTCAGTCGGAGATGGCGGCACCTTCCTGCATCAGGTCACGGGTGTCGATGACCCTCAGGTGCGCACGGCCATCGTCAGGGCGCCGGACGGTTACATGGTCGAACTGCTGGCGTACTCGCAGAGTGCTCGCCATGGCTCGGCGCCGGAAAGTGCCGGGGCCATCGGGGCTGTGCACCTGGCGCTGGCGGTGCGTGACATACAGGCGGCGATCGCGCGCATCGAGGCGGCGGGGTGGAGGGTCAAAGGACGCCTCAGGCGATTCCGGGCGGTCCGAGACAAGGGACGCTGGTGGTGTATGTGTCGGGGCCGGACAACATCACGTTGGAGTTGATGCAGTTGCCTGGCGGCTGATGGGACCGCGTCAGGCGAACCGCTAGATGGCTGCATGTACCGCGGCGCCGTTTGCATCGGCGATGCGTCGGAAGGCGTCACTCACGCCCGCATGCTGCCCTACGCGGGCCCAGTACAGTTCGGCCCACATCGCGGCACGATGCCAATAGGTGATATCACGCGGGGATGGCGTGGAAGGCGTGTAGTCACGCACGGGAACGGCGCCGTTCGCGGCTGGCTTGTAGAGCATCGGTAGCATGTCGTAGCTGGGCGTCAACGCGAGCGGGAGGCTGTCGTCGAGGAAGAACGAGAGGTTACCGAAGTGCATGTCGGTATTCCCGATCATGCGCCCGAACCACCATCGTTGACGCACCTGGTCGAGCGCAGCATCGTCGATCCAGCCGCTGCCATGCATGCGGGTGGCTGCGGCGCCCCAATCGTCGCGGATGCCATCGTGCGCATCGCTCCATGCCGCAAGGCTTGCGCAGCCGCGACGTCCATATGCGCCCATACGATCGAAGCGCGTCACCTCCAGGCATACCCTGCCCTGCGACTCGACCATCTCGCTTCGCGCGCTTTCATGGCCGTGCTCGGTCAGCACGCTGCCTGCCAGGTGTTCGCAGATCAGGAGATCGGCCCAGCGACGCGCTGTGGGACCGCTGTCGACAGGCTCGCTGAACTTCACGATGACGTGGCGGATGTGGCCTGCGGGGTCGATGACGGAGGCGGTGAATTTGGGCTGCTCTCCAGCCACTAGAGCACCGGGGCTGACCGGTGACAGCGCGGCCTCGGCGAAGTCACCGTAACGCAAACCCCGGGCACCCTCGTCGATGGCATCGAATGCTGACTTCAGGGCACGGTCGAGCGCGTCGACGCCAACGACGAAGTTGCCTGGCATGTCCTCCCCGCGCAGCAACAGGGCAGCGATTACGACCTTGTCGCTCCACAGCACGACATCGGGAGGTGCTTGCAGCCTTCGCGCCCAGTGCTGGGCAAGACCGCGACCAAGAAACCCCTGTGGTCGCTGGTCATCGAGGAACCAGGGAATGCCGGGAAACCCGCCCTCGGCGAACTCGTCGCGAAGCCATGGCGCGGACTTCCCTACCAGAAGGGTCCCGACGTCCTTCTGCGCAACGAGACCGCCGAAGGGGTGCCCGGCTCCCGTCCCATCGATACGAAAAAGAGGCCAGCCAGGGGCTCCTGAATGGATCGCTGAATAGATATCCTGATACAAAGCTTTTCTTCTTTAATCCGTTAAACGTGCCCGGAGCTTCCTGCGTGAATCCTTCGGGCCGGAAACGCTTATATGCCGACTGCCCAAGGCGCTGTTTCGTAAGTACCATTTCCTTCACCGCCGGGCTTGCCCCAGCGGAACCCGCACACCGCGCAGCAAGGGGAAAACATGCCTTCGATCCTATCGGCGCGGCTGCTCCCGGCCTATGCGGCAGACACGGAGATCATTCATGGGTAACCGCTGGAAGCCCGTGCGTTTACGCTGGGACGATTCGCTGACCCGGGTGGGCTGGGACGACTTCGAACGGCGTGTTGCGGAGTACTACCGCGGGCAAGGCTACCGCGTGGAGCACACCGGTACCGGGGCCACGTTCGGGATGAGCGACGGCGGCATCGACCTCAAGCTGTTCCGCGGCGGCGAATACACCGTGGTGCAGTGCAAGCACTGGAATGCCGGACAGGTGCCGCACAACGCCGTGCACGAACTGATCGGCGTCATGCATACCCAGGGCGCGCAACGCGCCATACTCATTTCCTCCGGTGAGTTCACCAACCACGCGATGCGTTCGGCGGAGAAGTACATGCCGATCCAGCTGATCGGGGGTGCTGAGATCCGCGCCATGCTGGGGCCGATCCCGGAGAGGGATATGCCTTCTTCCTGGGCGCGTGGCGAAGTGCCCAGTTGGGTGGTGGAAAGGCGCCACAGGCGAAGGAAGCAGCCGGCCTCGGCGAAGTCCATCGTTGCCAGGCTCGTGGCTTTCGCCGCGATGGTGTTGTTCGTCTGCTTATACATCCCGCACGTCTTCAGCAACATGTCCGCCGGCATCATCCGATCGACCTCGCAAAGCGTAGCGAACGCCAGGGCGAATGCGCGCGATACCCAGGCGCGACCGGCGGTGAACTACCCGGATCATTACGCTTCGCATGCCATGGCATCGGCGCCTTACAGCGACAGGCAGACGAGCGACACCGCCGACGCGCAGCCGCCGATCACCACGGCCGACGGCAAACCCCGCGCGACGGGATCGACGCCGACCACGAAAGCCGAGATCGCGGCGTGGCAAGCAGAGAATGCGAAGTCGATGAAGATCCTGGAGAAGACGACACCGGCATTGGGGTCGAACTAGGCTAGCAATCCGCGCTGCCGCCAGCTCGCATCCCTTCTGCGCTTGCTCCCAACACATCCGCACATGCGCCTGTGCCGCGCACTGCACACCCATGTTCGTCAGTGCGCCAATCGCTTCCAGGCCCATGGCCATGCGCTTACAGTCCACGCTATCGGCCTCGTGGATCAGGTCCGCCAATAGCCCCGTAAGGCCACGCGCAAACTGCAGCCACTCCGTGGCTTCGTTCAACAGCGCATGGGCGGTAGCTTCCGGGTCCGCGTGATAGCACATCGGGTCCGGTGTCAGGTGTTCGCTCGACACGGTCATAGCATTCTCCTGTTGACCGTCGCTCGCGTATCCAGGTGCGGCACACCGTTGGAAAGCGGTGTGCCGCGGATCATGCGGATTCGCGGGTTCACGGCTGCCCGTGGCCGGGCGCCGGACGGTGTGATTGACGACGTGTGTAGCGGCGCTCGCCTTTCTGCCGCTCACGCGATAACGCGCCGCGTGCTTCGGCAGGGAAAAATCTCAACTCCGACGGCAGGCGCCGCGGTTCTTCAACCGTATCTGCGAGGGACGCAGACCGCCCGGTAACCGATGGGTGTGTCGCCGGGGGGATTCGGCGGGCGAGCGAGTACCGTATGATCGGTGTTAGCCATGATCAACTCTCTTGTAGTTGGCTATGGTCAGCGGTCCAGGGGTGTTGGTAGCACCCTTGGGCCGCGCTTCACCGCTCGATGCGGTGGTCGCCTGCGGTGCGTGTGGAACCGGACGCAGGCGACGTGACGAACGTAACAAATCAACTTGCGGTTGTCTGTAGTCGCGGGGATGAGAAAGTGGGCTATTTCTCGTACCGCCTTGTTCTGCCTTAGTTCGGCTCAGTCCATCCCGATGCTTTCTTCGCCGCCATCTCGACCTTGTCGTAATAGGCCATCGCCGTCTTCTGCACCACCGCAGGCAATGGCTTGAAGTTGTCGCCGGGCACACGCGTGATCTCGTCTCCCGGTTGCCGGGGAAGGCTTCCTCGTATCGCGTACTTCGTGTCCTTGTACACGGTGATCAGCTTCACCGTGGTCGGATCGAGTCCGTCGCAATCGATCCAGTACGGCACCATCACCAACGCGTTGCCGTCGCCCGCATCGATCACGTCGACCAGTGACGTCAGCGGCTGGATGCCGCAGAGCGGGCTGCCGTTGGTGTCCTTGATCTCCCACTTGGCGAGGTAACCGCCGTGGTCCTCGATGAAGCCGTAGGCATGCAGTGAGACGTAGCTCTTGCCGTCGATTGTCGGACCGTTGCGGTTACCGCCGAAGGCCAGCATGCGCAGGTTGTTGTAGGCGTCGGGGTAGGCCAGCGCCTTGAGCATCTGGCTGCCGTTGTCGTAGTAGCTGGCGACGTCGTCGCGCTGCTCGCCCGTGAGGGGTGTTACACCGAGGTCGCGGGCTGTGGCGGCCTGGGCGATGAGGCAGGTGAGAAGCGTCGCGAGCGGAACAGGGAAGCGCATCGTGCCTGGCCTCGATCGGGTTGGTAGCTCGAACGATATCCGATCCCTCCGGCTTTATCCGCCCGGCACCCTGCCCCGTGGCCGAAACATAAGAAAGCACCTCCGCCGCTGCTCACGCAGGGGCGGAGGTGCCCGTACCACTACTGCACGATCGTGGCCGCCACGTGATACACGCGCCCGCCCCACCCGTCACTCGGGAACGAGTCCGACACCCTGAGGTAGATCGGCCGTGAGCCGTTGCTGGCCTGGCCCAGGTACGGGGTCAGATCGATGCTGTGATCGGCCTTGTTGGAGCCGTCGGTGATCGGGCGGTCCTCCTGCAACACCGTGGTCCAGTGCGCGTTGTCGAGGCTGACCTGCACCAGGTACTCGGCGTCGATGGTCAGAGTGACTTGGACGGATGTGGTATCGGCCGGGAACGGGAACCGATAGGTAAAGTGCGCATTGCCGTCGGCGAAGCGGTTCTGCACGCCGTTGCTTTGGGATCCGCCCGCATCGATCAGCCACGGGTTCTCGTCCACCGTTCCCGTGTCGAAGTCGATCGCGTGCGCCACCAGCACGTCGGCCTGCGTGCTGAAGCCCAGTCCGGCGGCTGCGACATCGGCGGTGACGGCGTGGTGTCCGTCGGTCGCCGTGGACGGCACCGTGAGCTGCAACGGAATGTTGCCGTAGACGGGTGTCGCGTTGCCACGGGGCTGGAGGGACAAGCGGGCCGCGCGTGGGGTGGTGCTCCATCCGGCGGGAGCGTCGATCACCGTGCGCGCCTGTACGGGCAGGACACCGGTGGCCGAGACACCGAGGTCGAGCGCGACCGAGGTGACACCCGATGCCGACGGCATGATGACCGGCTGTGCCGGTGACAACGTGGCCGCCACCGATTCGTACGGCGGCGTGGCGGGGATATCGCCAATCAGGGCACTGATGGCGCTGGCCTGCGTACGCCAGTCGAACACGTTCGGATGGCTGTCGGTGGTCGCGCCGAACCAGCGGGTGCCCAGTCGGCCGGCGGCGTCACGATCGTTATCCCACACGCTGTTGGCCTGCCGATCGAGGAAGGCCGCGTAGCCGCGATCGTGGGTGGTGTCGACCAGATCCGTCCAGTAGCGGGTGAAGATGCCCTTGAACTGCTTGCCGTTGTCGTCGCAGGTCTGGTCGGACGCGTCGCAACGCTCGGACAGGATGCCGTCGGTGACCAGCCCGTTCGGGCCGATGGCGGCGTCCGCGAGGCGGCGCACGCTGGCCAGGATGGCGGGGTCTCCGGTGGCGCGCCACAGTTCCAGGCCGCCACCGATCAGCATGCCCTGGTTGTAGCTCCATACGGTCTGGCCGTTGTTGGTGCAGGCGTTGGTGAGGCCGTCGTTGACGAGACCATCGGCGTTGACCATGCCGCTGCCCTGGAACCACGCCCATGCCGTGCGCGAGCGGCCCAGCCACAGCGTGTCGCCGGGGAGGCGGTTGTGCAGCTCCGCCGTGAGACGAATCCACAGGCCGTTGGTCACGGCGTTCTTATAGGTGCGCTCCCCATCCCACCAGACACCGCCGCCGCAGGTGGACGTATCCCAGTAGCCGTTGACGTAATCGGCGATGGTGACCGCCATGTCCAGGTACTTGGGATCGCGGGTCAGGTCGTAGGCCTGTAGCCAGGTGAGGCCCCACCACTCCGAGTCGTCGATGGCGCGGCTGGTGAAGTTGCCCAGCAGCGGATCGCCCGAGAGCACGCCGGCAGGGAAAGCGCCCTTGTCCTTCTCGAAGGTGTTGTCCAGCTGGCCGAGGTAACGGCGATCGCCGGTGCGCTGCATGTAGTCACCGATGGTTTGCAGGGCGACCGCGGAGTTCCACCAGCTGGCGGGGAACCAGGCTTTGCCGGGGTCGTAAGAGGCCATCAGTACGTCCGCCGCTACGCGGGCACGGGCGACGGCGGTGGGGCCATCCGATGGGGGATCGGACAGGTGGGGACGATCGGTGGACGACACGGGGGAAGCGACGACCAAGGCCGTCAGGCTGGCGGCTGCCAGCAGGGTATGCACTCGCATGATGAGAAACGCTCCTCTGGATACCCACGAAGGGCCATGGAGGCTCCCCTCCCCCAACCCCGCTCAACGCCGGACCGTGGGCGGTGATCCGGCGGGACACGTGCACGCAAGGGGCCGTTGGTCTGAAGCGTGGAGCGGTGGACGGCGGTTGCGAGTCTGGGGAGTGTTGCAGGGTTGGGTTGGTGGGGAGTGAGAACTGGGTCAAGGGGACGAAGCCGGCGTGGGGCTTGCGCGGGCTATCTCGACCGGATTACATACCGGCTGCCGGGTGGCCAGGGGGCCGCGGCTGATTCGGGACAAGGGGATAGCAGGGAATGAGGCTTCGTCGATGGGTGGTGGTGGGCGTGAGCGTGATGGCCGTGACTGGCTGCGCCGAGTTGTTTCCGAAGCCGCATCCGGATGCTACCGGGGTGGTGGTTGTTAGTTGCATGGCTTACGAGCCGCTTCGTCCATTGGATGAGTGCGAGCATCGAGCCGCCGAGGCATGCGACGGGCCGGCACTAGAACTCAGTTCCAATGCCAGCCCGGGTTTTGCCACGAGGAAAGGTCAGGCGCCGGACTATGTGAACGTCATCGCCAGGTATCAATGCACGCCGCGATGAGCGAGCGGCTGAGCCACCAGATAGTGCCTACATCACCACTTAGCGATACGGAAGGCTCAAGGCCGAGGTCATCAGCGCCTCGGCCCCGACCCTCGTGATCAGCTGCCGCTTCGACTGATTAAACTAGAGATCACTGGATGCTATGCATCTTGGCGACCCATCGCATGAGAATGAAGCTGACTCATCGCTCAGGACCCAAAATGAGGACATCGCTGGGCGCTGCTTGCCGAATCGCGTCTGCTGTTGCGGCTTCGCCGCAGGTGCATATATCCGCGTGCTGGACTGGCAACTTCCACTCTTACGCCAGCCGCCGGTAGTCGACTAAATCAGGGTTTTCGACAATCCACTTCTCCTCAAACGCTTTCCATCCCCTGGACTGGACAAAGACAACCTCTTCATCCAACAGCGGCACAAGCCAGACAAAAACAATCTCGCCCGACTCCCGAGAGTTGAGCCCAGCAAAATCGTCCGGAAAGTAGACGGGAATGCACGCATAAAGTGCTTTTGGCTCGTAACCCTCGAACAACACCCCGCGAGGACCAAGCACCTCACCTCGCAAATAAGCGTGATCCTTCTCAAGGGCTTCCATGCCGGCCTGCTGGAGAATGCTGACAATGTTTGGCGGAACGGCATCGCTGGGCACGATCATGATCAATTCATGTCGAATCGCCTTGCCACTCCGACCGCCGCACAATGCCGCCTTGCTCAGTCCAAGGGTTGAAAACGTCGTCGTCCCCGCATGAGGGCCACCTGCCGTTTGCACGATTTGAAACGGGAGCTTGTGGCCATCGGCGTCCTCCGACCAACCCCCAAGGATTTCACCGGCAAAAGCCTCTAGATGTTCGTAAACCGTCGTCATTTGCCAAATCGCTCGTCTCTATTGCCGCCAGCACGGTTGCATGAGGAACACTCCAGCGATGTGCCCTGCTGGTAGTCCTCGATGATATCGCCTCTTGGCGTCAGCGGGTTGAACAAACGGTTCGTCCAAGAGGGGTTATGGCTCACATCCCAATCGCGACGCCCCGTCCCTGGCGCTACATTGACCTCATTGCGGCATGTGGGACAAATCCGCCCGCCATTCGGCCCCTCTTCGGCTTCATTCCACGCATCCCTAATGGTTCCTGCGCGGAATGTGCTTCGACTGAAGTTTTCACCTCTGACGTTGGTGCCAGGAACCGCGCATTGCTCCGTCAGTTTGGCCTGATACGCCTCTCTCAGGCGAGCGACGTCCTGGGGCGTATATTCAATCTCCTCGGTCGGCGAGGCCATGGGATCTTGGAACTGCGGGTCAAGGCGTTTGATTTGTTGATAGAGGATGCGGTAGCTAGCCGCATTGATGGGGCCTGCGACATTTATCGGCTCAAACAGCTCGCGCTCGTTCTCTTCCTGAAGGCCCTGGGGGTCCACCCCGCCCAGCGGATTGCCCGCGACATAGCTATAGGTAGACGCTCCTCCGGCGAGACCCATCGGGTCGCTCTGCAGATAGCGCCCGGTGCCCGGGTGGTAATAGCGGTGGCCGTTGTAAATGAGCCCCGTCTCGCTGTCGAAATACTGCCCCGGGAAGCGGAGGTTGAAGACCATGCTGCCGGTGAACGGCTGGTCGCCAAACGGGTTCGCCGTGGGCAGCCACTGCCAATAGACGCTCTTGCCGTCGCCTCGGTCCACGCGGCGTGGCGTGCCCATCGCATCCGCCACGACATAAGCTGCTGTAGCGCCGCTGAGCATTCCGACCGGCAGCGCACCCATCCAGATGTATTCGCGCGGCAAGGACCCGTATTCCCCCAGCAACTGGCCGGCCTCGTCGTAGACGAACCGTTGCGTGGGCTTGGCGCTGCTGGCCTTCGCAACGCGCTGACCCCACGCGTTGTAAGCGAAAGTCGCCTCGGGCGTGCCATCCAAATCGACCTCCGAGAGGCGGCCGCGGTCGTCGTAGCGGTAGGTGTAGCTGGAGCCCGGCACTTGCCGCTGCGTCGTTGAACCGTTGGCGTCGAATGCCGAGGCTTGACCGTTGATGTCAACGAGGCGATGACTTCCCGGCTGGTAGCTGTACGCTCCTTGCGACCCTGCAATGGCTTGGCTCGATGTCTTACTGAGCCGGTCGCCGGTCTTCGAGTAGCTGTAGGTCTCGTTGAATGCCTTCGACTGGACAGCGGTCAACCGGTGGAGCGAGTCATAGGCATACGTTTCCCCCGCGGCACTGGCCGCGGTGTCGCGCAAGCCCACAACGCGGTTTGCTGCATCCCGGTCGTAGTGCGCGTTGAAATGGGCACTGGTGATGTCGATGACCGCGCCGTTCGCGTCGTAGGTGCGAGTCACCACCTGTCCGTTGCCAAGCGTATAGCTCAACACCGGGCCGAAAGGCCGATAGGTGACACCACTGACGATGGGAATGGCCGTGCCGCCGACCGGGGTGGCGGTGATGGCTTTGATTTGCCCCAGGCTATCGCGCGTGTCAGCCACGATGGTGCCGCTGGGTAACGCGGTGGCCGCCAAGCGTCCAGCTCGGGTGTACGCATAGTCGGTCGTGTCCGTCGCACCACTTTGCGTTTGGCGCTTTTCGATGACTCTCCCCGCGTTGTCGTAGCAGTAGGTCGTGGTGACCGCTGCTTCCATGACCCGCGTGAGCCGACCGACGGGGAAGGAGCCCGCGCAGCCGGTGGTTCCATTCGTCTCATCATAGCGGTACGCCACACTCAATGTGGTATCGGTGTACGCCAGGGCGAGGGTGCGACCCAGACCGTCATAGGTCCGATTGGCGACGACGCCTTTTGCGTCCGTGTGGCTAGCAGTGTTCCCCGCCGCGTCGAAGCTGGCCGATTGGGTGCCGCTATCGGGACTGGCTTGAGCCGTTGGATTGCCCAAGCCATCTAGGGTGTACGTCGTCACCAGACCATCGGGGTCCGTCACCGCCGTCACCTGATTCAGCGCGTCCAAGGTGAACACGCTGGTGGTGGCCTTGGTCGCCGCATTGGTGCCGTTGGCATCGGCGATGCGGCTGACCAAGCGATCCAGGACATCGAAGGTGTTTTTCTGGACGGTGCCGAGGGCGTCCTTGGCCGACACCAGGTTGCCGTTGGCATCGTAGCTGCCGCTGGCGGTCGCATCGAAGACCACATGGCCGAGACCGTCGGTCACGCTGACCAATTGACCCAGCGTGTTGTATTTCCGAGCCAACGCGCGCACCGATACGCCCTTGGCATCGAAGGTTTCTTCCTTTGTGCGATTGCCGGAAGCATCGAGGGTGTAGTGGATGTGCTCACCCGCACCGTTGGCCACATCGACCAGGCGATGGGCATCGTCGTAGCTGTAGGTCACCGCCACCCCATCGGGGTCGGTCACCGATTTCAGGGCACCCACGGCGTCATAGGTAAGCGTGGTCGTGGCGTCGCTGGCCGAGGCAGAGCCGTCGGCATTGGCCCGCACCGTCCGGCTGGCGAGCCAGCCGCGCGGCGTGTAGGCAACATCGGCGATCACTCCGTTGGCGTCTTTTTGACGCACCGGACGTCCCTGACGGTCGTAGACCAGCGTGGCGGTGACGTGTCCCGCCGCATCGGTGACCTGAGCCAGGTCACCCGCGCGATGGCAGGTGCCACCGACCGTGGCGCAGCCGCTCTCGTCCGAGGTCAAATAGTAGGCGTAGCGGGTAACATCCGACACATCGGTGCGCGGCCCATCCACGCTGAGCAACAGGCCGACCTGGGGGCACTGTGTGGCGTCCACGGCATCGCAGTACGCGTAGCGGCTCTGCCGGATGCCTTGAGGCGCATTGGCCTGGCTCCCGCACACGTAGCTCGCGGTCACGGCCGGGTCCACCGCGCACTCGGCCAAGACTTGGCCACGCGGGTTGTAACTCCAGGTATTCCGGGCGACGGCCACGCCCTTGGCATCCAGCACCTCCCGCGTCAGCGGCTTTCGGTGCGGGACATCCCAGGTGGTGTTGGTGGTCCGCTGCGACGCCGTGCCCGAGGCCTCGACTTGCTGGGTCAACAGGCCATTGGCGTCGTAAGTGGTCTTGGTGACCGTGCCCTTGTAGTCCGTGGTCGTGGCCGGGTAGCCGTTGGTGTCGTAAGTGACAGCCTTGTCGCCCTGGTTGCACTGGTTGCCGCAATAGGTGCTGGTGCCGCTTGGTTTGAGGGTCTGCGCGCCGTCGTCGGCAAACCCCAGGGTGACCACCAGACCCAGCGGCGTCGTGAGATCGGCCGGCGTGCCGCCATTTTGGTAGTAATTGGCGTAGCTCAGCGTGATCTTGTCAGCACCGCCGGCAAACTGGTTGCTGATGGCCCGGTTGTTCTCATTGAAGGTGGTGGTCTCATACCGCGCGCCCTTCTCGTCGATGATGCCGGTCAGCTCGCTCGGATACTTGGCCGGCGACGCGGCATGCGTGGCTTCGGCGTAGAGGTATTGGCGACTGGTGCTGTCGGCGAAGGTCACCTTGGCCAGGTTGCCACTGTCGGCGTAGGCGTACCCGACGGTCTGGCCGGCCGGGTCGATGACCTGGCTCAGCCGGCTTTTGGCGTCGTAGCGCAGGTTGAGCACGCGGCCTTGCGGGTCCGTCACGGCAATCAAAAGGCCCGCCGCGGGCGCGATGGCTGGTGCGGTGGTGGCGTCGCTGTAGGTCAGCGCGGTGACCCAGCCGTTGTCATCGGTGATGGTCAGCAGACGACCGGTCGCGTCATAACGCTCGGTCTCATTGGTGGCCGCCAGGCGCAAGGTGTAGCCGGTGCGTGTGCCGGTTGTCGCATCCTTGCTTTCGGTCAGCGTCTCGGCCGCATCGGTGTCGGCCTTCCACAGGCCTTTGGTGCTGTAGAAGCGGACCATGGAGCCGTCGGGGCGACGAGCGTACAGCTGGCCGCCGTCCGCGCCGCTGTTGGGCATCAAGTCCAGCCGGCGGTCGAACGAGTGCCGCCACTTCGGGCCCATGGTGCTCGACGGGACGAAGCTGGACGAATTGTAGAAGCGGCGGAACGTCAGCCAGGGCGACGAACTGACGTCGGTGTCCTGTCGGTACTCGTTGCCGTTGGTCGCGCTGATGGGGTCGCCGTTGAGGGGCGTGCCGCGGTCCGTGCCCTCTTGCTTGAAGGTCCCGTTGCCGAAGCTACCTCGCGGTCCTAGCGAGTCCTGGCCGGACCCGTTGCCCGCCGTGCACATCGTGCGGCACCCGCCAGCATTCTTGGGCTGGAACCCATTGCCGGTGACATCCTCCGCCCAGATGTAGGCGAACACATCGCTGGTGCTCGTCCCAGTGCTGCTCACGTGGCTGATGGTGATCGTAGCGGCCGTGCCGGTCTTGCTGCCGCCATAGGCGACTGAAAACGTATGCGGCGCACAGGTCAATGTGCCGTCGGTGCAGTCGGTTTCATAGTGGCCGATGACCGAATTGACCGCGGCATCCACCGACAGGAATCCCCCCTCCGAACCCCAGGGCGTGTTGTAGCTGTAGGGCGGGCCATAGACATAGTCGGCGTGCGCCGACCAACTGCCTAGGGTTACCAGTGCGAGCGCTCCAAGCCGTCGCCAGAGCGACCGGCTGCCACCACGCCTTGCGCAAAAATCCATGACCGCGCCCCTTTGAGAAAATTCGCAGAAGCTTACGCGGCGCGACTTGTAGGGGGGGCTGATTTCCTTGTAGGGCTTTTCCTACACCGCTTCGGACTTTTGTTTCATCACACGCCAGGCGTTCTTGCCGCCGCTTTTCGGCAACGGATAAGAGATGGGAATCACCTCACTTCTTACCGAAGCACAGAAGATGTCGAGAATGTGACAGGCGGGCGGAGACTGACCCCATCCGCGCTCTCACTAGCGATCCGATCTCGAGTCCGGAATTAATGTAACTGTTTCGCATAGCAGCGGGAGTCGGGCCGCCAGGTGCGCTCGACAGGGTCAACGTGAGACAAAACCTCACCTTCCAGTGCACTCATGGGCGTCACTGGTGGATGAGGTGCGGAAAAATAGTGTGCGCGAGTTAAAACACAACAGTTGGTTGATTTAAATAAATAATTGAGATCCAAGAGCATCGCATAAGTCGAGCCCTTTCCCCTCCTTCAAATGTTGAGATACTTCTCACCAGAAGGGGAATTCAATGGCAAAGACGGACGGACGGCGAAACCCGCCGTGGACACGTGATGAAACTATTCTCGCTCTAGACCTGTTCTACGATGCAGGGCTGGTAGCGCTGTCCGATAGCGATCATCGGGTTATTGAACTGTCGAATACGCTGCGAGAGCTGCCTGGCAGCGAAGGCCGAGCTACATCCCCCAGCTTTCGTAATCCCGCGGGTGTCGCTTTCAAGCTTTCGAACCTTCAAAGCATCGCGACCGGAAAAGGCTTTTCGAACGTTTCCGCTATCGATATCAGCGTTTGGAAAGATTTCGAGAACCGTAGCTCGCGCATCAAGGACATAGTGCAGCTGATCAAGGCTTTCGCGCCGTCTACGCCTATCGACCATGACCTAGATGAAGACGATGCAGAGTTCATGGAGGGATCCATCGTCACGCGAACTCATAAGCGAATTGAGCGAAGCAAAAAAATCCGTTCCAAGTTAATTAGCGAACGAACGAAGAAAGGGCCACTCCGTTGCGATGCGTGCACATTCAGGGCAGCACAGACGGACGGCTTGAAGATGCGATATTCGAAGCCCATCATCTTGTACCGCTGTCCACACTTGGATCTACCATCACAAAGATAAGTGATGTTTCTCTTTTGTGCGCAAATTGCCATCGAACTATCCACCGATTGATTTCAAGGTCGGGCAGATGGGTATCGATCGACGATCTTCGACTGCTGCTTAACGCCGGCCACACCGAGTGAAAGCATACCCTCCAGCTTTGCCGAAACCGTGTTCCCGTCACGATGCAGTGATGCGGCCGGCCCGCTATGATGCGCTGAGCCAAGAACGCCCCCGCGCCCCATCTCAAGGAGTCGAGGATGCCGAGCCCATGAACCTCTTGCGCCATGCCCGCCGTGCCGCGCTGTTTGCTCTGACTTGGTCCAGTGCCGCTGCATTGGGACATCCTGGCGCCCCGCTGGACGAATCAGCCGCACACAGCGGCCCCATAAACTTCTCGCTCAGCCGACGCTGCATCGACCTCCAGCAAAGCTTCTCAAGGAGCCACCATGACTTCCGTTGCCCCGCCGCGCTCGGCGGCTGCCGTCCATGCGACGCAACAGTTGGTTGACTTCCTGACACACTTGTCGTCGAGCTCCGACATCACGCTTGAGCGGGTGGGCAAACAGTTTGGCGGCGCACTGACCGCTGAAGACGACGCCTTCGTCTATCGCAGTGCCGACCTAGGCGCGGGGTGGAATTACGGGATCAAGGTCATCCTCCCCTCGAAGGCCTTCAAAGCCGGGTTCAACTTCTGGTTCTACAACCCCCAGCGTGACGCCGACCCGACCCCGATTTGCGCCCTGAGCCTGGACGCCTTGCGCAAACAGTTGCTAGCCCACGGCTATGCTGAGAAGTTTGACCGCTCGGAAATCGGTGGCGTCGATTCGGTGGAGTTCGTCAAGAACGACATCGTGCTGACAGTTCTTCGGTCGAATCTGCTGGTCGCTCCCAACGGCGATGAGTGCTTCAACGCCATCCAAACCATCGACGGTCGCTGAGCAACCAGGAGGTTTCCATGTCGACCCCGAATCCGGCTCTGGAATCGGCCATCGTCCACTTTGCGCAACAGCCCGGCGTGACCCCCGCTGAGGTCAGCCAGCTGCGTGCGACACTTGCATCGGACCCGGCGCTCACCCAGTCCTTGGAGACATCCGCAGCCTCCGGTGCACTGCACGGATTTGCCACGGCAGCGCCGGGATCTCCGAATCAACCGGTGGGCTACTACGACCCAGCGAATCGGACCGTGATGCTACCCGCCTCGGCGTTCACACCGGCGACTCCTGGCGCATCGGCAGATTTGCACGGCGTGCTGCGCGTGCAGTCGATGGTGGTGGACTTCTCCGGAAAATCGTTCTCCGATGCGACCGGTGCGAAGCACCCCACTACGCCGGACATGGTGACCAATCTCCAGGACACGATGAATGGGTCGCCCGTGTTGGCCGACCAACTGAAGCGCGCCTCTACCAACCTTGCTCCGGCTGAGCCAAATCAACCGCGGCAGCGCATCCTGGAGTCCTTCGACTTCACGGCACCTGGTGCGGGGGTCGGTGGCAGCTTCAGCCCGAGACACCACACGATGAACCTAGTCAGCGACTCGCTGATGACCACGCCTCCGTCGGGGCAGCCCTCGGGAGGCTATCGCGCAAGCAACCTCACCTTCGTCATCGGTCACGAGGTGCAGCACGGGTTCAACGCGCAGGACGCCGAGCAGGCGCGAAAAACGTTTATTCACGATGTGCGCGCACTTGCAGCGACGCCGGGACCGGTACACGACTACACCGCGCTGGTCGAGCGCCACATCCAATCGGGACGCGAGGACGAGGCCAAGGCAGAAATTGCCGGATGGAACGCACTGCGAGACCGCGTCCAGCACGACCAAGGCTCGGTGAGCCTGACCAACCTTCGGCAGGCCGAGCGCCTCAGCGCGTGGACGATTTCCTCGAGGTCGCGAATGGCAAGCTCGGTGCAAGGTCCAATCTCCATCTCAATGCGGACTTAAGCCTGAGCCCAACGCCAGACAATGTCGCCGCCATGGGCCACAACTATTTTGACCGGACTACCGTCGCCCACCACCTGCCAGGGGATAGCCGGCAGGACATTGGCCTTGGCGTAGGCAAACAGTCCGACTATCCGAACTACTACGCCGGCTGGGCTGTGGCCGTCATCGGGGCGGAAGAGCGTACCGCCGCCCACGGCAAGAGCCCTGCCCCGCAAATCCAAATCAACATGAAACATGCTGGGTTGTACGAGGGGATGATGGAGAAAGGCGGGCTGGACTTCTCGCCGAGCAAGCTAGCAGTGCCGTATTTGGACAGCAGCACACAGCCAGCTACCCCATATCGGTTCGACCACACCGCTGATGGCCCGAACCAATACCAGCATGTGCCGGTGGCGCCCAGCCGATTGGACGACCCTGGTCATCCCGATCACGCGCTCTACCAACAAGCCCGCGGCCATGTCGTGGCCTTGGACCAAAGCCTCGGTCGCACCCCCGATGTGCACACCGACCAGTTGGCTTCAGCCGCGGCAGTGCAGGCGCGCGCCGAAGGGCTTCATCGCATTGACCAGGTCGCGCTCTCCACCGACGGCCAGCGGCTGTGGTCGGTGCAGACCCCGCCGGGGCGCACCGACCATCTGTTCGACTTGCGGACCAGTGTGCCGACGACTGAGGCGATGACACCGATGGAACAGAGCGGCGCCAAGTGGCCGCAAGCAATGCAGCAGTTTGAGCAAACGCAACAGCAGCAGGCGCAGAGCCAGCAGGTGAGTCAGAGCCAAACGCAGGTGCAAGGACCAGTGATGAGCCACGGCGGTCATGGGCAGTAGTTGTGCTGGCCACATCAAACTGCAGGCGCCCGCGTTGCTTGCATTCACGACGCCAGCGTCATAGCGACCGGCGGTAATCGGTGTAACAAATGCTCGTGTGAGTTAAGAAGCGCCCCTCTGACCAAGTCTACACCGCATGGAAGGGGCTTTGCCTCAGTCAGGTATTAGCTCGATAAAGCGTAGCGCTACCCTGTTCCGAAGGCTGTTGCTACGACCTGGTGGATTCTATGAAGGCGCCGAGATCGTCCAGCCGGTGAGCCCAAATCAGATTCAGGCCCTTTGCCTGTGCCTGTATGAGATTCCTTGCCTTAAAACCCCCGGTTAAGGCGGCTGCAGGAACGACATAGCCCGCACCCAATTGCTTCGTCCATTCGGCTGCCTTCCCGCAGCTTCGTGGACCACACGTTTCACGCTATTGATCGCGCTATTGGACACCTTACATTCGATGAGGAGGAGGCGGCCGTCAAAAAGAGACACCACGATGTCGGCCTTTTCGCCCCTGACCTCACTCTCACCACAGAACGAGCCCTGCGGGGGAGCATCTCCCGGTGTGACAATCTTTCGGGGCATCTCCTCGACGAGGCCGTGGACATCCTTCAGATAGTCCTTAATGGCCTGCTCTTGCTCATTCTTACCTGTGGTGCGCCGGAAGGTAGCCACTGCCTGACTGGCCATAAGCGCCGAGGTGGCGACGATGGCCGCGCGCCATTCCGAGGAGCTGGGCCTAAGCCCCGCTTTGACCCATGAGAACCTTGTTGGGTCTAGGGTCGTTAGAAGGACCCGCAACACTGCCCGTGCTTGGTAAGGCGATTTCCTAAGCGCCTTCACGCTTAGCGTGCTGGAGGTCAGGGTTTTTAGGTCATCTAGAGAGATCGGGGGCGCACATAAGTAGCGCAGAACATCTCCCATCTGTTTGGCATAGATGGCCGCGATGTGCCGGGAGTGGATGAGCTCTGGCCGACGAATCCCAACTCCTTAAACACCGCACGTACCATGTGACGACGCTTGAAGTAAACCTGCTCAAACAGTCACCGGCTCTCCAAGCCGCTTCTGGCGAAATGAGGCAATCGCGCGCTGAACATCACTGTGGAGCTGTCCTGGGTCCAGGTCGGAAGCTCAACAGTCATGCCTCCAATGCCTCAACGTCGGAATCCAGAGGCGCTCGATCTCTTTGGGCTCGAACTTCGTGAGGCCACCCGCGTAAGTGCGGCCATCGTCCGTCATCACCTTGTGACGGAGCCAGAATGCCAGGGCGTCCAGGTGGTCTGCGCGATCGGCTCCCTGGGATACAGCCCGTGCGCAATATTGATGTGGCGCGCACCACAAAAGGTTTCGAACGAATGCGGGCGCCCGCCTGGCCATGTAGGTCGAGAGGATCGGAGCGGCGCTCTTTTAGGCCGACTGCCCACCAAGCCCGACGATGCTGCGCAATGTAGGACTGGTCAGCTCCCTGCTTCTTTGCCCACTTTAGGAAGCGCTCGACGGCTTTCTTCTCATCGGTGTCCAGCTCATCGAGGTCCCGAGGAATATCCACCACACGGCGCAAGGGGTCGCAGCTGGCAATCTCGGCCCCAGCAGTGATCAGATCACGCGCCTTCGTGATCGTCGGAACCAGGATGCGATCAGAAAGCTCAGAAGCGTGGATGCCGGCGATCCAAACGCTGTTACCGCCTGTGACCTGGCCGCGATGGACGCGGCACAACTCGCCGAGCTCGATGTAATCAGAGGGGATCTTTTTTGCTGGCTTAAAGAGTGGTGACCAGCGCGTTGCTGCCCGGACCCGGTCCCAAGGAACCAGTTCGCCCTTACTTAGCCCATTCAAAGCGTTCATCGTCGGGACGGCGCGCACCAGGAGGCCGTCGGCCTGGGTCGTACCGATCTTGAAGCAGGTGATGGCGCCAGTCGTAGCGGCATCCTCGAATGGCTTGGCCCGAGCATCCAGGACATGGAGCGCGACACCCCCAAGGCGGTCAACCAGCAGTTCGCGGAGGGCTGAGCCATAGTTGACATCTAGCCATTCGGACGAGGTGATGAAAGCGCCGGCATCCCCAGGCTTAGCCAACTGCGCCACGCGCATGAAGAAGTGGATGTGAAGACCAGCCAGCTTGCTGGAGTTGAGCCCAAACTTGTCGGCCGACTTTGAGAACCACTCTTTCCAACATCATCGCCGATGTCGTGGTGGCGGACATAGGGCGGATTCCCAATGAAGAGAGTGCTGCCAGCGACCTTGGGCAATGCGGCCTTGCGAAAGTCCTTCACCATCACCGTGGCACGGTCCATCCAGCCGTGGACCGTGAGGTTGGCCCGGAGCATCAGCGCTGCGATCGGATCCAATTCGACGCCAACCAGCTGGGCTTTCGGAAAGCGGGCAGCTGCGGCCAGGAGGTAGCGGCCGGACCCCGCACCTGGATCCACAACACGCGCTGGCACGCCTTGGCTATCTGCCCAGTTCAACATCGAGGCGACGATGGGGTCCGGCGTGTAGACAGCGCCGAGCGAGCGGCGAACGCACGCCGAGCGAAGCCGCAAAAAGGCATCGCCCAGTGGGTCAGCCCCACCGAGGATCGCTTTACGGGCAGCGCCTACTCGGCCGGATGCGCCAGTGGGACGATTCCTTTTGCCAGGGATCGCTCTGCAGGAGACAAAGGGGCGCCCTCATCGAGGAGCGCTAGGCTCAACGCGACCAACTCAGACTCGTTGGCTACCAGGGGTACACGAGCATCCGCCTTGGGTGGGGAGCGCTTGACGCCCGGGGGCTCTTGGCGACTTTCATGGTTTGTTCCGTGGATGCTTGCTGGGACACGGCAAGGGTTATCTGGCCCACTTTTTACCATGGTTGTCGCATCGACTGATACTGAATGCGACGCAATGGGACACCCGCGACTAGCCTACCCGTCGCCACCGAGGTGGACGTAGCTCCGTCTCCCGGGTCTAAAGCCTCTTCGACCTAAATGCCCCTGACGCACGTGAACCGAGAGCTACTACATCGATCTTAACTCCAAAATACTTCTAGAGAATGCCGCCCTCAAAGCACATGCCTTATTGAGTTAACAATGTATTCAATCTTCAGGGCGACCATTACGCTGGACTTCCGACTTTGCTTATTCAGTTCAATCATCATGCCAGCAAGCCGCCCCATACAAGGCGCATCGGATCGTAAGTGGTCTAGGCTGGCCGACCAAGATCAATAAGCGCTCCACCACACTACTCCGTGTGGAGAAATGGAATTTACCTTGGATCCATGGAAATCCCCAGAATGCTTAGGATCAAACCTCACAAAAATTTGAGCTTCTCGATTCAACTCTCTTTTTTCAGCTTCTTCGACTGTCATCGGAAAAAATGTCCCTTGATAACTCCAGCCTTCGGGCCTAACAGTCTTATTGACATGATCGATCGCTTTGAGCCCCTTATTCCTAGATATCGGAAAGCCTATAACGAGGTATTGTCTACCGTCCTCATTCCCACGATTATTTGACGCTTCATCCACGTCGATAAACGAAACGTTACTACCTAACTCTGACAATTGCGCATTAGTCAATCGCAGGTAGGCAAAGTCGAACCCGTCTTTGAGCCGATCTCCATTGGGCTTAGTTGTAGTCTTGAATTCACCCGAGATCGCGACGGTCTTCTCACCACCTGAACCAAAAGATCGAAATCCTTCACATGATCGACGACGTGCGCCGCCGTCACTATGTATTTCACGTTATTTACGGAGAGAAATAGGAAGCTACCGAGTGGCTCTGTTCTCCCTTTCTCTCCTGAGCCATAAACTATGCCCACGGATTTCCTAAAACGATCCTGCACTATTCGCAAACATTCTCTTGCCCGCTCCATACAAATTTGCTTCACTGTAAGAATCACTTTACCCCCCCTTTCGAGTTCAAGTTAATTTCATCACGTCCCGCCACCAAGATTCGACGTGACGACATGAGACAATACACTGTCGCTACCGGCTGCGTTAGCACACTCGACTTTGGGCTTGGTACCACTCCGCTAACAGTCAACATGATTATTTTGCACAGATTTAGCATTGCTCATACTCCGTAAGCGACACCCATCGTCGGTGAGGTCCCTGAGCATGTCTGTAGGCTTTTTTTCTACACAAGTAACTAGTGAATTCTTGGGTGGGGACGAAGTTGAGCAGCGGCAGTCTTTAACCCCACCTCCACCCCCGCAGTCTCGGAAATCCGCTGGAACTCCTTGAGGTACTAAGGCCGATTCTGGGCAAGCCAGCGAACCACCTCCAAATGAGGCGTCCCGTTATCACGACCTTCTTGCGAAAACATATCACCGCAAAGCTTCGCTTCATACATTCCAAATAAGGAAAATTAAGTTTGCCGAAAAGCGGCATAAAGCTTCCGGAGCCAAAGCCGTTATCCCACTACCCGGTTCACCACAGCGCCAGGCACCGGACCGTCTTTTACTGACAAGGACAATCACAGTGGGTAGCGAAATCACCGAGAGCACGATTGGTCAGGTCATCGACTGGGCCTACGACAAGGCGGTCAATGGACTTCCCGGCTTGGGGACCGCCGAGGAGCTGGGTACGGAGTACCTGACCAACAACGGCAACAATCCGCTTGATGCGGCCAACTCCCTCATCCGCTGGCAGAACACGAAAGCCGCTACCTCCGGATTCCTGACTGGTCTGGGTGGTCTCATCACCTTGCCCGTGGCCGTTCCGGCGAATATCGCCAGTGTCATGTAGTCCAGCTCCGGATGATTGCAGCCATCGCCCACATCGGTGGTCACGACCTTCGGCAAGACCGCGTCAAGGGTCTTATCTATGCCTGCCTGACAGGCAATGCCGTTATGGACGTGCTCAAGGACGTCGGCATCACCACCGTGTCCCAAAAGCTGACCATGAATGCCATCAAGAACATCAGCGGTGCAACGCTCATCAAAATCAACAAGGCGGTGGGCTTTTCGTCTTCTGACCAAGGCAGGCACCACAGGCGTGGTCAACTTCACCAAAGCAGTGCCACTGATTGGTGGCGTGGTCGGCGCAGCGTTCGACGGCTTGACCACCAATACCATCGGCAACATCGCCCGCGATGCATTCGTCGTCAACGGAATTGCGGCCGCCTCTGCCTCCGATGAGATGACGCCGGCTTGATTGCAGTGTCCAAATCTATTGTTCGAATTGGGGATGCAGGCGTTGGAAGATAATTCAAAATCAGTTGCCAGACGGTTGCTGTTGCCAGACGAAGCGCACGACGGCGAGGGTATTCGCACGCCCTTCGTCGGTTCGTAGAGCTCGTCAAAGCCGATGACTCCATTGGTGAGTGCATTCTGTACCTTCCGGTCAAAGAGAGCCTCAACGGGACGACGTTGGAAAACATCCTCGGGTCGGACATCTGTCAAAAGCTCCGAAAGAACACGCCCATCCCAATCAAGCGCGGATGTGCCCTGCGACTGGAGACGTTTCGGACATTCCATCCGTACGCCAAGGCAGATGCCGTGATTGCGGTCTACGCGGACCAGGCGATGATGGACAAAGTCGATGCCAGTCGTGCCTTGAAGCTAGTCGTGTGTGTTCCTCATGCGTCTGGCGCGGTGGCAGGATGGGAGAGGACATGGCGGCCAGAGACGGATAACGGCTCACAGCCACTGCCCGGTGATGTCGTGACAAACAAGTTGGTCGAAGCGGCGCTGGAATCCATGACGGTGCTGGTCAATACCAAGACTGCTCACTTGAGAGCCTTGGACAAAGAGACCATCCGCGATGCCTTCCGCATCCTCAGGGCGCATGACCAATCGGAAGACCCGACGAACATCAGAGCTTGGTGTATCCGTCATGGGTGGACGTCAGGCGCGGCAGATGAGGCGGTCAAGCTCGCTACGAAAGTGTTTGCCCTTTCACGCAAGCCGTCTGGCGTATCAACGCACTGGGCTGAAAATATCTACGCAATATGGCTTGAGGAGACCGCACAGTGAGATTTGGTTGAAGGACCAGCGCTCATTGGTGCACAAGGGTAAACACCGCATTGCCCCTTGGCCTACTAAAACGAACACTCTGCCCTCGACAGCAACCATATCGGTCGAAAAACCGGGCGTCTGGCGTTTCTGGAATTGGCCAATGTCTTGAAAATCCACGCTCCTTGACTGAGAACTATCCATCTCCAAATTCACCGATACCCGGGAGGCCCATGCCATCGCAGCCGTCTCACCCGTGGACGCATCCGGTTCCTTCGGTCGCTTGGCTCACCAAGCGCTAAAAGGCAAGGGGTAGGCAGCTTCGGCAAGAGGTCACTGGCTGTCACCATCGAACCTCAAAGCCTCGGTTTGCCAGAATCGCTTGTGGAAGCACGCCGTCGATATGCAGATAAGGTGAGAAAGGATGTGCTAGCCAAACGGTCAGCGTCGCCCAGTAAATGACCATATGGGATAACCCGAAAGCTGTGGAGGTCAGACCTTCGCATCTTGTTAGTCAGAGGAAAACAACACCATGGTGGCCATAAATTTCAATATTTCCACGTCTGGAAGGATGTTCAATTCGAAGATGCCATCCGGGTCATAGACCATGTGGTTAGGGACTCGAACGGGGCATAGAGCAACAGATTGCGCTCTACGAGACTGGCCCGTTAAGGACGGAGGAATGGGACCTTGGTGAGGAACATCCGTGCAGAGTACATTTCCATGGTCCGTTTAACAGCGAAGCCTTTGACCTCGATGACCTGGTTAGCCTTTACCTTCCGTCCCTCCAGCGGGGCGCCCTGCTTCTCACTCTCTGCGCTGCCATGGAAGATGAGTTTTTCGGCCTGTGTCGCTCGGTGGCTCACTTCCATCCGGGCATGCCGTCGATTGACGAGAAGCTTGATGGTCGGAGCCGGAGACTCGCCAGTTCAAAGGGGCTTGAGCGGGCTGTGCGTTACTTGGAGGAGGTCACAGGACTGACACCTTTGAGGTGCATGCCGGACTGGCCAAGGCTCAAGCGCATCGGCATTGTCCGCAACCAGTTTGCGCACCAAAACGGCCGGGCCCCCGAAGCTGGCGTACTTAAAGAGCTCGGTACTGAGGTTTCCACCGTTACCGTTGGGCGGGGCTTTCTCGAAGATAAGCTGGTATTGGGCACAGAATACCTGCCGGAGGCAATCGCCACCTTCACCCGGTTTGCCGACCAAGTACAAAAAGCGATGGTCGTCAGGTTCCCCTGATGCCTCATGCGCACAAATCCGAGGGCTTCGGGCTGGCCACCTGTCCTTCCTTTCAATGCAGTGGCAAGAGTCAGCCATGTATGCATGTCTACCTCACCTTGCTCACCGCAATGTTGCGGAACCCCATACCGCGTTCAGGGACGCTATGCTCATTCAGACCTTGGCAAGAGTGCCCAATGGTCTTTGGGCACCCAGCCGGCGCGAGCGGTTTTTGAAATAAGTCCAAGGAAGTGGCGATGCTGGCCGAACTTTTCCGTCAACAGCTTTGAGAGCCTCCTGGCAAGCACGTCGCCCACGATAAAAACGGAATTGGGCATGGAGTAGAACCAGCTTTCGACTCCTTCCACTTCATTTAAATACTTTCCTACATCTTCTTGGGAAAAAGCTGTAGGGGAAAACGTGTAAAGGTATGAGTTACTCACCGCTCGTCCTCCGCTTTGGGAGCGGCAAGAAAACGCGGTTCGGAACTGAATTCAATATTCACCGGATTGACAACAACCTCTTTTCCTTTGGACGCAACAATGTCAAGTTTTGCCAACTCGACTTGCGATTCCTCTGACTGGGTAATCGAGGGTCAACCATCCGCAGCTTCCGATATTCAGACAAGGTGTCAAGAATGACTATCAAAGCGATTACAAAGAGAAAATAATTGACGGGTAAGGGCGCGACGCAGGCCAAGACGATGCAGGGCAAGGACACTAAACCGTTTAGCCATAACAAGGGGGAGATGGCACTTCCGGTCTCTTTCCTTTGCACTGCATTCTGGAGCCCGTCAAATCCCACATTAGCAGCCCACTCCACACCGGTCAGTTCTGTTCGACTCTAGCTTACCCGACATGTCACCTCTATATTTCTCTACCCGCTCGCAACAATTGCCGACGCCAGTGGAGCTCTCGTGAGCAGCGATGGTCGAACCCTTCCTTCTCGAACGCAGGCCCGCGAAGCGGGAAGGGACTCGCTGCCAGCTTACGCGGGCCACCTTACCCCGCAGGGCATGGCATAAGATTGCCTATCCGGACGGAGCCAACTGAGATCTGGATAAAGTCATTCTCGGTGTCGCAGGCCTCGTCATCGACGCCGACTTCGTAGGCAAACAATTCATGGCGAAGTGGCGAGCCGGAGGGTAGCGGCTGACCGCGCAGGCAACTCCTCCCACTCCCACTGTTCCCAACTGCTGGTGTCCGACCATGGCGCCAGCAATGCCACACATCGACGGTGACCCTTGCTTCGCCCGCGGGTGGCCCTGAGAAGAGGTGCTGAACGGTGCTCAAGGGATTGCTCACCGGCAAGAGCAACTCGACACACCGCCAATGCCCGCGATGCGCCGCGTGCAGCAAAGCGGCTGAGCGCTGGCCGGCGGGGTCAACATCGGGGTTGCCAATGAGCAGGGCGACGGTGACGTGGTCACCATTCCGCGCCGCATCCTGTAAAAACCTTTGTAGCTGCATGTCCATAAAAGTGGGCCTACTTGCCCTTCGGTCATCCTTGTTTAAATCAAAGCCGGCGAGTCGGCCGCGCTTCTCGCACGCCAGCTTTCCGCATCTTGCGGTCGAACATCCGTCGGCGCTCGGATTGAACGAGCTGCCTTACAGCAGCGATGTACCGCGTGGCGACTGCCGGTCAAAATCGGCCACCCTCCCCGCCCGCCTCGCCCACCCGTGGCCTGCCGAGCGCTGACTGCACCGGCGGATGACGGCGGGTGTCGGGGCGTCCGACCAAGGGCAGCCTGGGGTGCTCAGGCGGTCCTGCGGTAGGGAAAAAGCGGAGCAAGAAGTAGGACACCCTCCACCGTCATGAGCAGCAACTGATATTCGACCCGCAACACCTGGACGACCGAGGCGGATCAGTTGCATCCCGCGCAGCGTGGTCTGCGCGGTCAATGGGCACAGTGACGGGTAAGACATCGACGACAACACTTACACCGCCCGCGCCACCCTCGTTTCCATCAAGAAGGCCCTAGACACCATCGACACGCCGTACCTCCAGTTCCGGCCTTACCGTCCGGAGAAGTATGCGAAGGCCATCTGCGCTGGCGTAGACCGAAAAAAACACGACGAGCGGCTGAAGAAAGAGGGCAAGAGCCTCAACCGGCGGGCAGGTCGGCCGAAGAAGGAGGCAGCCGCCGAGGAAAACTCGTCCGCCGCGCTATTTCTTCTTCCCCTTCCCCGGTGGCAGTTGCGTTTTCTTCTTGAATACCGGGTCCACGGATATCTTGGCGATGCAGATGTTCGTGTAACCGATGGATTCCAGGCGGCGGTAGACGTTTTTTCAGGGCGACCCGTGCGAAGAAGGGAATACGCAGCTTGGGCTCATCGGATTGGCTGATGATGCCAAAGACAATGGTGTATGCGCTGACATCCCTCGGCATCTCGGCGGCGTCACCGAGCGCGAAAGGAGCCGATAGCTTCTCGTTGACGAGCTTGACGTACTCGGGATGGTCACGGAGCAATTCACCGGAGACCAGCCCTTGGTTGAATAGATGGCCAAGAAGATTCGAGCCACCGTAGTGCTTGACGTGAAGAATCTCCATACCCGTGCTGTAGGCATCAAAAACTCGACCTTGTCATGGACGCCGCCGACCTTAATTTGTTTGAGGTCCATCAATGCCCAATAATTCTGATGTGGCCCGCAGAGTTCTGCGTTGTAAGCACCCTCCTTGGGGTGCTGGTAATCGGGAAGTGAGTGTTCGAAAACCTTCATGCCGTCGAAGAATTCATTGACGGTGTCAACAAAGTCTTCTTGATTTCGAACCACTGTCCGCCGGACAGGAGGTAGGTCTTTCCATCATGCTCCACTTCGCAGTGGATACATTTGTAGACGGTCCAGTGCTTGACCTCCATGTGGTCGGCATTGATAGCATAAACGTGTCGTATCTTCAGGAGCTCGACGGAGAGATCGATGTCTTTGACCGCGTCAAAGAACCCCCGGAAGATTCATATCAGTGAGATAACCCTCGCTCTTGGCTTGGGTAAAGCGAAAGCCCTCGACCACATCCCAATCGAGCACGTCTGGCGCTGCCAGCCAGCAATCTCCGCCCTTTCCACCCTGCGACTGAACACTTCGAGCTTTCCAATCAGAAAGCCCATCGAGCTCAGTTGCCAAGTGCCCTGTCTTCCTGACCTGGTGGATTTGGTCAACCAAGCGAAGTGGTCTTGGTAGTCGGTCGATTTGTAGGCTCTGAGTTAGGCGGCTAGTGCTCTGCGGATGGTTCTGAGGTTGATTGTCCCTGCTGACCGTCAGCGCATCGGACCCGGACATGCGGCGCCCGAGCAAGTCGGCCTTTTTCCCTTTCGGATAACCCACAATGCCCTTGATGAGGTCGCGCTCAATATCTATGCCGAAGTCGGCAGCGGCGCTGGTGAGGCCGACCTGGACCCGACTGTTTTGGTCGACAGCGTCGAAGGTGCGCTTGTCGATGCTCCGCAGCGCGTCCGCCTCCAGGGAGTTAAGCGTGGCCAAAAGTCCAAACCGCTCCTCGATTTTGTCCTGGTCGAGGATGAAACGTCCCTGGCCAAACGTCATCGCGAAATGTCGTCCCTGGCCTTGACGATGAGCACCCCGCCTGTGGACCTGACCGTGCCGAGTTCCTGGACGTCAACAAAGTCCTTGAAAACCCCAGCCCATGTCGGTGGCTTCTCCGGCTTGGCGCCACATATAGGTCCCGATATGGCGGAAGCCCTCATCAATCGAAATGTGCTTCGCACCGGTAAAGCCGACGGCATCGAAATGATTCTCGACGTCCTCCCGAAGAAGGTGGATGGTCAAATTGGCACCACTCCCCCCTGAAAAGTCCCTTTCTTGCCTTTTATTATGGCGGCCAGGACACCCGCCCCCCCCTTAATCATTTGAACCAATCGCGACGAGCCCAACGAATGCCTTTAGCCTGTGCAGGCGCGGCTTGCCAGGAAGCATCCTGTAACGGGGTGCAACTGGCCACACCACGACTATGCATTTTCGGCCGTGCCTCGCTGGCACCATACGGGCAGAGTGCAGGCAGGTGGCCGGCAGACTCATGACCTCGTGCAGCAACCGCGACGCCTCAACTCCGATACTTTTGCCTGCGCCATGGACGGTTCTAACATGGCCGCGATTTGTCAGACCTACAGGAGTTTCTAATGTTCGTCCCCTCCCGTTTCCTCGTCGCTGCCGTGCTCGCTCTGGCTGGTAGCCATGTCGAAACAAGCGCCACGCCGCAAACCGACCTGCCCACTTTGACGCCAATGCATCCGTTGACCTCGGTGACGGGTTCACCTGCGTGGTCGGCAACGCCACGGATGCCGACGGCATGAATGCGCGGGCGTGGGTGACGATTGAGAACAAGGTCACCAACAAGGTCCGGTGGGCCACCCCGGTTCCCCTTGCCAAGGGCTGGTACCAGAACCAGGCCACGCATTGCCTGAAAAACGGCAAACAGGTCCAGGCCCTCATCCAGTCTGACACCGCGTCCGAGGCCGCAACCGCCCAGACCTTTGTCGATGTGGCGTCCTTCGATGAGGCCACCGGTCATTTGGTGTCGGTCGCTCCGGTCACCGCACCTGGCGTCCACGGCAAGGTGTCGCTGTCGGTCGGCAAGGACAGCTCGAATTTCCGTTTGAAAGATGGGCAACGGTTGTCACCGGCACATGGTCGATGCTGCCCGACCGCGCGACGGACACACCGTTCACGGCCTCCCCGTCCCTTGCACCCAAAGGAGACAAGTGATGACCAATCCCCAGCAGCAGTTCATTGCGGACATCTATCCCGCCGCGAAGAAAGTGGCCGAGGAGTCGGGGACGTCACTGGAACTTATCCTTGCGCAAACGGCCCAGGAAACCGGCTGGGGGCAAAAGACCCTCGAAGGCACCAACAACCTGTTCAACGTCAAGGCAGATGCCTCCTGGCACGGCAAGACCAAGGAGTTCACGGTTCCGAGTAGTACGACGAAAACAAAAAGATGTACATGTCGAAAGAAAAGTTTCGGGTCTACGATTCGTATGAAGACTCGCTGCGGGACCGCCAGAAGTTCCTCGAAGACCAGCCCCGCTATGCAAAGGCCGGCTTGTTCAAGGAAGGCATCAAGGGCAACCTGGAAAGGGAAGCCGAGGCATTGGAAAAGGCCCACTACGCGACCGGCCCGAACTATGCCCGTGCCATCGTCAACGTGGCCCACGGGCCGACGATGCGCGCCGGCATTGCACTAGCGACCGGTGAGAAAGCACCCGAGCATGGTGCCACTCACGGCGTATTGCGTGAGAAGGACAAGGGTGCTGCCGTTGGCGCGCTCCAGACCGACCTCGCCGCCTTGGGCTTTACCGCAAGGGACGGCAGCACGATTCACGCCGACCAGCACTTCGGCGCAAAGACCAAGGAAGCCGTCGAGGCCTTCCAGACCGCGCACGGACTCAAGGCCGATGGCGTGGCAGGACCGGCAACGCAAGCCGCCATCACGGAGGCCAAGGCACATGCCCAGGCTGTCCCAACTCTCCTCGATGCCCGCCATCCCGCCAACGGGATGTATGAGCAGGCGCATGCCTGTGTCGCCCGCATCGATGAGAGCCAAGGGCGGACGCCCGGTCCGCACACGCAGAACTTCGCCGGCACCCTCACAAGCTCCTCCCTGGCGTTGGGCATGCAACGCATCGACCACGTCGTCTTGAGTGACGATGCAAGCAGGGCATGGGCAGTCCAGGGGAAACTCAACTCCCCCTTCAAGCAGTTGGCCGAGGTGAACGTGATGCAGGCCATCCAGACCCCGCTGGCGCAAAGCAGTCAGGAGGCGGCCATGCATGTACAAAACAACGCCCAGCAGCAGCGCAGGTCCAGCAACAGCAGCAAGGGCAGCAGCAGGACCAGGCGCAGCAGGCGGCCGGTCCTTCAATGGTTAGATGACGGCACCGGGAGGGCGGGTGTCGTTGGCCCCGCCCTCCCGATGGCTGCAAGCACGAGGCTTCAGTCAGGAGACCACGTGCATGGTCTCCCCTCGCCCTGACCCACCGTTCGATGGCGGCAATCAACAGCACGACGGCGAGGCCCATCCACAGGTCGACCTGAAAGTCGCCGCCCGCGGTCCCAAGGCACGCAGGTCGAGAAATCCCTTTACCAGGCCGAACAGTACCCCTACCGAAGCCAGGGTCAGTGTGCTGCCGCCAAACAGCGTCGAGTACAGGCCCTGAACCACGAACGGGCGTCTTTCATAAAAGCGGCTGACGCCCTCCAGCACCGTCACTGGATAGCTGCCAAGTATTCTGGCCTGTTCCGCATGCAGCACGTAGGCCTTTTGGATGTGTCGCCCCTGGTCTTGCACCAGAAATTCCCGGCGCAGCCAGAGAAGCCACAGCATGCTGACAACAATCAGCCCCCAGTAGCCATTCCAACCCAGGTAATGACGTCGAACGTCGCAGCCCGAATCCCGAGTCCAGGTTCAAACGATGTCGGTCCGCAAGTGTCCGCATCGCAGAAAAGACGACCGCTGAGGCAATCTCGACCGGCATGACCCATCTGAGAGTCCACACGAGTTTTTTTTCAAAAGCATTGCTGTTTTTCGACCAACGGTATCGCGCAGACCACGCCAGAATGTCGATGACCTCGCTGGCATGCTTGTCGTGATTTGAGTCGTCAGGACTCTCACTGTTCTCGTAACGCGTCTCGGACACCTCGCTCTGCATGCTCTGTCGTCCTTATTGGAGTGTTTGATTCAGTGCAACGGCCTTCACCCCGGGGCCCGTGACCGTGAGCTTGCGTCTGGAGACTCGTCGGTCTTGGCCGGGATTGAAGAAAGAGCAATGGCTTCGGCAAGCACCGTCCGCTGGTAAGTGGATTTCATCAGCGCGCCACGCGTGGCGATAGCCAGGACCACCCCAATCACGGCAAGAAACCACAGAACCGTCGACAGTGAAAACCCGGAGGTATTTGCGTTGGCCGGCTGTACATCGAAAACCAACTTTGCGATCCCCATGCCAGCAACAACGGACGTCAAGGACATCGTCCCGCTTCCGAACAGGGAGCCGAAATAACCCTGCACGCCGGTCGGCCGCGCAGCATAGAAACGCTCGACCGATTTGAGGTCTTCAATGTCGTGGGAAGCAAGGGACTGCACCTGCTTCAGTTGATGGTTGTAAGCGCCGGTCACCAGCGTCACGCGGTCATCAAGCCGGTGACGCCAGCGAATCAGGGGCAATGCCAGCAACGCCAAAAGAGTCACGACGCCAATTCCGTCGATGGCGACAACCATTCTTTGCGCCATCCCGAGCAGTGCGCTCCGTTCGTCCGGGAATATCTTGACCGCACCGATACAGGCAAGCTCGACCAAAACCCCAAGCACCATCACGGCAAGGCCTGACCAAACCATCCTCATGCCAACCCAGTCAACGGTCTCGTCGGTCCTGGAGGGTCGCTGCGGTGACAGGCTCTCCATTTTTCGGACGATGTCGTTTGTCACGCCGATGGCCGGGGCGGTATCGTTCATGGAATTCCTGGGTAAGTTTTCACTAGCCCGCAGTGGACGATACGATGGTGCCGAGCTGGCACCTGCGCCGCCGTCACAAGGCAAGCTGACATGGACAAGGTGTTGCTCTCACTTTAACGGGGAGGCGCACACACCAGACCCCCTGTTCTTGGATAAAATCCCGCAGGTAAATCTGGGCGACCTCCCCGACCCGCGCCCCGGTGGACAACCCGATGAGGGCACACAGCGCATGTGGGGCTTGGTGATGCGTTTGAGGTTCTCAAGGGAATAGATGCGTTTGAGCTGGTCGAGCCTGAAGGGCTCCCAGGTAAAACCCTCGGCCTTGCGCGCTGCCTTCTCCCGTTTCTTCATGACCAGCACCCCCTTGACGGGATTTTCCTTCACGTAGCCCTGCTGGATGAGACCTGGGCGACATTGCTCGCGTAATTGACGGCCGTCCGTTTGGACGCGCCATCCGTGATGAGCTTGCCCGCCCATTCCGCGACCTGCGGCTGGGTGATGGTGTCAACAGACACATACTTGCCAAAGAACGCGGTGAAGGTCTTCAGGGCTCGCTGACGGCCATCCCACGTGTCCGGTTTCAGGCCCGGCGCCTCGATGGCCCCGTATGAGCGGATGGCCGCCCCAATGGCGATGCCGAACCCGGACCGGGTGGGTGCAGTGGGCGATGGGGATGGCGGCATTGCAGGCCACTGCCAGGTCTTCTGGAGCTTCTCCAGTGCCTCCATGGCCCGCTCGTGGTCCGCGTCGTCGGTCGCCGAGATGATGCCTTTCGCGATATCGAGGTGATAGACCTTGTTTTCCCCATCATGAAAGCCCTGCACCAATTCCGCCACCGATGGCGGTTTCCTCCCTGACATGGTGGCCCGCTATTAGCCCCGTAGCTGCCTGAAGGCCAAGCATACTGCGCGGCGAGGCCAAGGGCGATGGCTGGGGCACTGACCCGGTCATGGGTGCCGAGGGCCTTCTTGATAACCCGCCGGCCGACCACGGGCTGGAGGTCAGCAGGGACAATCAGGCGGAAGGCCAAAACCCGAGCGGCGGTAGACGAGGTAGTTGGCAAAGCGCATATGGTCTCTCAGTCAAGAGTGACCCAGGCGTTGTCCCAAGCAACCAGACGCCCAAAAAGACAAAAGCCCCTGATTTCTCAGAGGCTTTTGTGGTGCTGGCTGGGAGACTAGGACATCAGCCACCCAACCTAAACCAATGATTTCAGACCATTTTTCGCTTGAATCCACTTGGGAGGGTTGCTCTCCAAGATTGACCAAGAGCGCTAATTCTATCAGGGTGACTAGAACATTTGGATACCGATCAGTTTTTTGATCGGCTTAACTCTGAAGCAACTGTCTCCACGAACTAACGCTAGTCGACTTAAACGCGCTTCATCTGTCGTCATGGCTTGAAGAATCGCTTGAGACTAACCGATACATCTACGGAGTTAGCGATAACTGCTTGAAACGTTCTCTCGATTAGACGAAGTCGTCGCCGTCGGCTTCGTCTACGAAGAAAGGGACGTCGTCGCCCTCCGGGGTTTCAACTCGGAACCCAAACGAACCTACTCCTCGGTCATCGTCCCAGTGCCGAGATAAAAATACTTTAACGTCATTCTGGCTACAGACATAAGTAAGCTCGCCCATCTGCTTCCAGCGCACACGATTGTTCTCAGTGCTTTCCAAAAGCATATGAACGAAGCTCCTGAAGACTTTAGGAATCATCTCATTTCCTCGGAGATTTAGTTGCTGCACTTTTTACAATCGCAAGATTAGCACTCATAGTAGACAACGCTTTCATGAGTTTGTTGGTTTTTGATAAGGGTCTAGATTTTTTCTGTCCGGTGTAAGTCGCCAAGGTGTTCTCTAAAGCCGTATGTTCCTCATGCCTTTCAAGGTCTGAATGCAGCATTTCTCGATACATCGACCTGATGTCAGAAATCACAGCTGACGGAATGGGCAACGAATCATCTGAGCTACGAAGCGCAGACTGAATCATGGCCTGACACCGTCCTGCCATTTCTGACATTCGAACGTGTGTAAGCTGTTCGTATACCTGCCTAGCCTCTTCGCGGCCACTTTTGTAACGGCTTTAAGGCGCAATACCTCGATAATCGCAAATAAGACGCCATAAAAAGTAGTGAATGTGCCGAAAAAAGCAAGAATATCTGTCGGTGTTTTTAAGAGATCTGGTTTGAAATATGCCAGCCCTAGCCCAGCAAATGCTACAAGCAGGGCCCCAACCAAATGCCAGCGCCGACCGGGGCCAACATCTAGCAAGTTGACATCATTAACTTTTCCCATTGTTCCAGGCCTCGTCCGTTACCCTAGCAGGCTCATTGCGAGTTTCGCTTGTTGCTTATTTTAAGTCTTAACCTCAGAGGCAACTTAAGTAGTCGATCTCATTATCTCAGACCGCCGACTCTTGAATCACGCGGGCCATGAATTTGGCCGCCTTACTCCCGCTCTTGCTTTATCCACGTCCAGAAACCCTTAGCCATCCAGCCCTGACGATCTGTCAGATCAAGTTTGGAAATGAATACTCGGCCTGGCTCCTTGATGATGGGCCTAAGCCTCTGTAAAGCACTTCCGCGTTACGAGCAGTGTAGACAATCCAGAAGTTCTCACTGACGCGATACCAGTCCAACGCCTTATCCATTGCTTCTTTTATGGTGTCCGAAGATACATCCTGGGAAGGCTTAATATAACCGCATAAAACTGACCCTTCATTCCGATTTCTCCGGATCTTCGCCACCTTCAATGGCAATAACGTCGTCCGCAACATCTGCCTCGTAGTCCAACTCCTGAACAGGATGATCAACAGCCGGTGCCAGCTGGATAATAACGCCATCCTTTGACGCTTGAGAAAGTCGCTCATGCTGTAGAAGTTCGGCCCCATCCATGATCGCAGCATGCGGATGCGCATCAGCGAAATCGAACAGCCGCTTCAAGGCATAGAAGACGATCCCCATCATGAGGACCATAAGAGGGATCGTTAGCCACCAAAGGCCCGCCTTAAAACAAACGGCCGACACGCCAAGAATTAGAACGATACAGAGTAGTGTGGCTTTTCCAAACATTCCCCCCTGAAGCTTTACCTTCTTGAGGGATTCGATCTCTTTTTCTAACACAGCTTCCTCCATGAAAGGCTTGGATTGTTGAGGAGCATCAGGGGAGTCTAGGAGCCTCTGTCTCACGCTTCGATCTTACAGCGAGAGTCGACGACCCTACTTGTCGAGCGGACGGGATCCCCCTCTGATGAGCACCGCTGCCGGCACCGGTGCCGCGGCCAACCGCCGGTCCAATTCAGCGATGAAGGCGGGCCAATCGCCACCATAGGCTAGGACGAGATCCCGCACAGTCAGCAGTTCCAAGCCGCGATCACCCGTTTCGAAATCACTGATGCCGGTCTGGGTGAGCCCGATAGCCTGACCCGCTTGAGTCTGGGTAAGTCCGGCGGCGAGCCGAAGTTCCCGCAGAAAAGCGGTCAGCACCGCGTTTTCGGGACGATGCGTGGACGAAGTTTTAGGCCGGGGCGGTGTCATCGGACGCCCAACCTATCCGCCGAGTGCAGTTATCCTTCTTTCATCTATACATCCCAAATAGGAATATTCTCGTGCTGCCGATGTGAAGAGTCGGCGCACCACTGAAGGGAATCCATGGAATCGATGCCCCGCCTCTTCTACCAACGCATCGTTGTTGGCCTGCTTCTCACCCTCTGGGCAGCGCCATCGCCCGCCGCCAGCCATTACATCACGATCATCAACGACGACTACCGGGCCGTAGTCAAGTCGAGATGGCGCCTATTGGCTCCCACGACTTCCAGCCTATCGATGTCCCGTCGCCCCTCATTGGGGGCCGTGAGGGTCAGGGCACCGCCATCGTTCCGGCCGGAGCATGCCGGCGTGACCTCCGGATCGTCTACCGCGATGCCAGCATCTTGACGGTGACCGACTGGGACACCTGCCGACAGCCCGTGCTCCACATCGGGGTTGCTCGTTGGGCCGGCGCCCGTCAGCGCAACCCCGCTTAACCCACCTCATCCGTCCACGGGGAACATCTCATATGTGTATGCGTTTATTGCTTCGCACGGGCTCAATCACTGCCCTCTTCTTTCTGGCCCTGCCCGCTTCGGCCCAGGACAACGGCTCGGGGTTTAGGGGTTCCTTCAGCGCACCGCCCACGCGATCACAGGACAACCCGCCCGATCGCCCACGGCCTTGCCCGGCACCGTCAGCACCGGGAACGCCGTGGTCGATGGCCCGGTGTATCGCCCGATTTCTCCCGCCGTCGGCGGGTTGTTCCCAGACATTTTCAAGACCTATACCCCGGTCAACGGCAAGTTTCCCCGGGTGGCGCTGACCTTCCAAAGTTTCGGGGCAGCTGAGGCGTGCTGGCGAACAAAGGCGACTATCTGGACCAGCGAAACGAAGCACACCGATGAGATCTTCGACCTCTGTAATGCGCCACTGATCATCAGGATGATCTTGGACGCACGACGATCCAGGCGGACCCGACGGTTAGTCTGATGATGCCGATGGCCAAAGAGACCTTTGCGCCCGGCGTGACGATCACGCCCGACCACACGATTGGGCCGGGCGTCCCGCGGCTGCCTTTCACCATGAACTTGGGCGCCGGGCCGAGTTCGACGCTGCTGACCGCGCAATACCGGGCCATCGTCGCCAGGGCGATGGTGCTCTCAGGGTATGCGGCCAACACCCACAACCCGCTCATATGGGTGGCCGGGTTCAACCCGGATGGCAACCGCGACGATCGATAACAGCCGATCAGTCCTCATCCCAAGATGCGCGCCTCAACGGCGCAGCGTCCGCACCCCTATGGAGCGTGTTCAATGTTCAAAGTGATTGGCCCTGTGACCTGGCTAGCGGTCACCGTTCTACTGGTGGGCCTGGGCGCCCACATCGCAGTGGCCGCCGTCATGGCGGTCGTGCCGGCCGTGGTCGCTGGCTTTGCGTTTCGTAATCGGAGGCCCTCGCCCGAAATTTCGGTGCCTCGCGGGTCGGAGCCATTGACGATCACCGATCAACCTGACGGGTGGTCGGTCATTGATGCCTGTCCACCCCCACTGCCTGCCGCGGTCACCGCCATTCCAATCTTTGTTGGGGCCATGGCCGGTTTCGGAGTGATGGCCATGGGTGGCGCTTACCGCAGCCTCGCCGGCATGCTCGTCCAGGGCGTCGTTACGTGGGGCGTGGTCGGGGGGCTGTTGTTAGTCTGGGTTCGGGCCATGAACAACGTCAAGCGCCACATCCAAGCCGGGCCGTTCGCGGTTCGCTCTGATGCCGTGCGCTTGCCGCATGGCCAAGAGATCCCCGCCAGTCGGATCTATGCCCTCACCCTGCGAAACGGAGCCGATGGCGATCTGTCGGTGATGGTGAACAACTCGAACATCGGCAGAATGAGCAGCCTGGGCGCGGCCAAGCACGCCGCTCGGTTGGCGGCGATCGCCTATCGGCTCGACCTGGATCACGACGGGCGCAGCACGACCCTGGCCGGCGGGCTCACGGAAACGCAGGTGCGGGCCGTGGCGGCTGAAGTGCTGAGCCGGCTAAGGTCATTTACTCAGGCCTAGGTGTCGAGGGGCTAGATGGGCGATTAATGGAGTTGCCGATCGATCCAGGCGTCCCAGTTGGTGTGCCCATCATCAAAACCCACGGCTTTCATCACGGTAAGTGACACGAGCATAGAAAGTTGGGACAGAAAGTCCGCGCAGTTCAAGACCAGATCACTTCCATTGACGTTGACCGTCCGGGTGAACTGTCCTTGGTGAAAGAGCGCGTTTCGGATATGTAGGTAGTTTGCGACCGACCGCTGTGGCGTAGCCAAGCACTCTTGCTCAAGTTTAAAGCCGAGGCCTTGGAGCGTCTTCGTGATCGGGATCGCAGCCGTTGATTTGAAATCGCCCTGCTGGTGTCGACAGAAGGCTTCCAGGCTGGAGATCAAAAGGAAATAAGTGATCTCCATGAAGGATTGCTGCTGCCGAAAGGTCTCCACACGACTGAAGAGCAGTAGCGAAGCACCGTCCGCTCTCGGCTTGGCGGCATTGGCCATGGCATCCAGTGCGAGCTCAACGAAGGTTTGTCGGGAACTGCGATAACGGTAAAAGCCATCCACCCCTACAAGGGCGCCGCCACCGTTGATACGGGCACGATACGGCAGCGCCAAATCAAAATATCGCTCGGGGAACGAACGTGCATCCGCGTCGAAGATCGGATCACCGAGTTGGACATCCAGGTGCTCAACGAACGACAACGCTGCGGCAAGATGGAATAGGGTCTGGGCCGACAAGGACTCCGCTGACAAGGTGCCGGTCAAATGATGACGGGTGAGGTCACGGGCCAGCCTATGTGCCTCCGCATGGTCGCGCTCGACCGGCTCAAACCGGATTCCTGCCACCTCGAACGGATAGATGAACTCGAAGCCATAGATGGGAGCGGTGACGGTCATGGCATCCGGTCCAAAGTGCGGAGGATATGACATCGCGTCTCTCAGACCTTCCGTGTCGCTCGTTGATGGACTCAGCATAGAGGGCGTCGTGTTGCGTCGCTATAGCCTCGGCCGCAACCCCGGTGGCCGATACGTCAGGACCGGTTCGGCCACCGGCGCCGGCGGCGTATGCCGCATCACGAGGGCAGCCACGATCGGCTCGACGACCTGGCGCTCTTGCTGTGTCATGGCCGCTAGCAGCGGGGCCGCCGCCGTTGGAGCCTCGCGCGCGAGGGTTTGGTTTGCCGTTTCTAAGCGAAACCGAGCTCGGCCCATGCGGTGTTGGACCCGCCGGAGGTCACCAGCCACCTGTTGGGCGGTGGTCCGCTGAGCCGCCACGATTTCCTTAATCGCCGCCACTGACCGCTGGTGAAACCTGATGTCGTGGGCCAGTTCGCGCCAAGGCCGCGGGCGCCGCCCGGCGAGCCTGGCAGCCCGCATCCTGACCGGGTGCGCGTCTGCCCACGCCTGCGCCCGATCCGTAGCCTTCACCCGCGCCCGGCGGGCCTGATCCAGTTCGTATTGCGCGTCCAACCGCGCGGCCTGGGCACGGACGGCCAGATGTTCGGCAGCGGCCAGCCGGTCAGCGAGCCCGAAGACCAGGGCTAGAGCCCGTTGGATGGTGCGAACGAAGCGCAGCAGGGCGCCCATGCGCTCGGTTTCCTCGGGTGACGCCGGCCGGGACGCCAGAGCCTGGAACCGGGCTACCAGTGGCGTGCTCGGGTCCAACTCGGTCACCACCTTGATCGCTTCGGTTCCTGGGCGGCAGCCGGCTCTGGGAAGTGGGGACCGGAGGCCTCCTCGCCCTGCCCGGCCTGCGGCGATTGCTCCGTTTTATCCCCCGCCAAACGCTCTCTGGCCACGTCCGCCTGGGCGACCTGGTGCTGGGCTGCCACGGCCTCCGCATGGGCCAGTTCAAAGGCCTTGCTGGCCACGATGATGTCGCGGACCGCGTCACCTTGCGCGTGAAGAACCCCTTCCGCTCAAGGGCGGTCGCGCCCGCCCCCAGGGTCGGCTGCGGTGCCAGGTCCACACCCATCCGCTCGTAACTGCGATGGTCATAGCGAGCATCTAGCCCAGCATCCGCGGCCGCCTCGGTCGCCAGTTCAGCCCAGACCCGGTTGAAGGTTTCGACATCCCTCGGCCCAGGGCCTTGCTGGCGAGCATCGGGTGGCGTGCGCCGAAGGCTGCCGCGGCCACGCCGCTATTTCCGTCGTCCCCTGCGGCTGAGCGGATGATCAGGGGGCGGGAGGGGAAATACAAATGCGCGTGGTAGCCCTGGCGATCGGGCGGCTTCACCTGGCCTAAGGCGTCGGTGTCCGCATCGCGGTGTAGCCCAACAGAGACCGGTGTGCCCAGTTCCGACATGATGAACCGGGCCAGCCTCTCCGCCAGTTGTCCTGCGCGCTGGTCGTCGAGCCCCAGAGGAACCGGAATGCGGTAATCCCGAGCGACTTGGCTGTCCTTCCGCTTCTCGACCAGCTCGACGGCATTCCAGAGTTGGGCCGGGTCGCTGGCCCAATCCGGGGCGCCGTCCGGAGCGACGGTGAGGGCCATGACGACTTCCTCGCCTAGGGCCCGCTTCCGGTAGTCATGCCAGCATTGTTGGCGTTCGTCCCAAAGCCTCAACCCGAGGCGATAGGCGACGCCGGCAACGGCGCTATGGCCTTTCGACCGGCTATGGATCTCTAAGTGAGGGCGAGCGTGGCGCAGCACCATGTAACAGTCCCCTTGTCCGCCGTCTGATGCGGCGTGTTGGTCGCGGCCTTATGACCGTCTATGGCTGGCGCAGCCGCCTCCGACCACGCCGCCCCCATTGCCGGCCATCAAAGCAGAGGCTGTGGACATGTCAAGTGTCCTTGACACCGAACTCTTGACCGGGATGGGCTCCAACCCGACGATGCCGCTGGCCGGTGGCTCACCCCGGTTTTAGTCCAAACGCAGGCTGCCCAATGATTGAATCCCGCTACTGGCGCTCAGAGTTGAGGGCCGACCTGGTTTGGCTCAGAAAGCACCAGACCTTCCGCCGATGGTCAGAGAAGCAACAGGTGCTGTTCGAGCGCAAGTTGATGTTGACCGCTTTTCAAGTTCGATCGTTGCTGGAGCGGCCAAAGGTCAACGACCGAGCGCGCGCCAGCAGCATGTCAGTGCTGCGCTATAAGAAGGTCGGTGACCGTCCATTCACCGTCACTGGATCCGGCTGGCCCCATGAGCGCTTCGACATGGAGCATTCGGAGCCGACTAGCCTCTCGATCGCCAGCATCTGTAACCAGTTGATTCACTATTACTGGATGGAGACCCTTTCAGAAGGAAAGTCGTTCGACTCGATGCTTGTGTTCTCCGACTACGAACGGCACAAATGGGCCTACGAGTTCAAGATCACAGATCTATTGCGCCTGTTCCAAATCTTCGGTGACGACTCGTCGTCTATCGCGGGGTCCCACTCCGAGTGGGATCAAAAGAAGCAAGACTACGTGGTCGTCAAATCGTGGGGCCCAGACGATCCGGAACTGAGCACATTGATGAACTTGGTCGCGGGTGCGCGCACTGGATCGTGACTTTTGCTTTTAGCGGCGTGTTGGGACAACACATAGACGCGCTCTTGCTCAGATGTTGATGGCGAAAGTTCCACGACTGGAACCGCGGTTCCGCACGGACGTTACAGTAGCCCGATCAACCAGGAGCCTGACATGCGGGGAACGGATCGTTGGGACGAACACGAGGCCACCATTTTGCGCTTCGCAGAGTTGGTGACAGAAGCCCAAGCCATTGGCGGCGCCCTCCTGGATCACGATGCGGACGAAGCCCTGGCAAGAATGGAGCAAGTCGCTACGCTGGCGAGATCGAACGACCTGCCTGAGATCGCCGGACTGGCGGATGATCCGGGGCGGCGATTGCTCCAGCGTAGAAGTCGATCTAGCGTTGGGATAGGGCCAGCGTATAACGAACTCTCCCTGGCCGTGGATCAGCTGATGGACCGGCTGTAGGAAAACCCCTACAGACGTGCCATCCCGCACGGGCCGATAATCGGCCCACCGCCACGATCGGGTAAGGGGAAGGAAATGAAACGCTTTTCACGGCTGGGGACGTGGGGCTTGCTGGGCCTGCTCATGCTGCTTTCGGGCTGGGTTCATGCCGCCGGCCAGTCCGAAACGATCACCTACTACTACACCGATCCCCAAGGCACCGTGCTGGCTACCGCCGACGCCGCCGGTAACGTGACCAGCAATGCCAACTACCGCCCCTATGGCAGCCAAGCCCAGGGCACCCCTACCCAGGGCCCCGGCTACACCGGTCATGTCAACGACGTGGACTCCGGCCTGGTCTACATGCAGGCCCGTTACTACGACCCGTCGGTGGGGCGCTTCCTGAGCACCGACTCGGCGCAGACGGGACCGGGTTCAGTCGCTCAGTTCAACCGCTATGCCTACGGGGCAAACAACCCGGTCTCCAATGTGGACCCGGATGGACGCAACGTTGTCACGGCCTTCGGTGGGTTGCTGTATGAAACTGGGCAATGGATCAGCGGCCAGGGGTTCGACAGCAGTCATTGTCTGGCGCCCTCGCCGATGGCTACAACGGCGAAGGGGCCGGGGTGGCCAGTTCCGCTTTCCAGGACGTCACCTCGTTTGCGCCCATGGGCACGGCCGCCAAGGGGGTCCAGTTGCTGCGCGTCGGAGCAGCCGAGGGTGAAGTCGCCCAGGTGGTGGCCAACCGAGCCGCCGGGAAGGCCGCCGAGGAAATGGCGAAGCGGGAACTCACAGCAGAGGGCAACACGGTGTTGGGCAGCCAGGTCAGTGCCAACACGTCAGCCGGCGACGGGTGATTGATCACCTGATTGAAACCCCCAACGGCAAGCTGCTGGCGGTCGAGGTCAAGGCCGGCAACGGACTCGCTCGGCGAGCCAGTTGACGAAAGATGCGTTGATGTCCAAGGAAGGCGCTACATTAGTCGGCAAGAACGCGCCCAATCGGCTTCGTGGCGAAACCATCCTACTCGACACCATCGAACGGAAGTATCCCCTTCAATGAGCGACAAAGCCGCCTGGCGCACCCAACTCTTATCGGAACTGGGCGAACTGCTCGCGCCGCACGGGTTCACGTTCGTGGCTGCCACTCGGTCCTATCAGCAAAAGACGGATAAGGGATGGCGTTCGATCCATCTCGCGCTGGTCCAGCACCATGACGATTTCGATGTCGTGGTGGATGCGGAGATTCGGTTCGATGCCGTCCAGCGCGAACTCCAGGGCGAGTCGGATAAGCGCGGGCGAACGGCCACGATTGGCTGCGAGTATGGGAACTGGATCGGAACGGGCCAGCACCGCTGGTCCATCGCGTCAGCAGCGGATGTCTCGCTCGCTGCCCACGACATCGTCCGTGTTTGTGAGACAACCCTCTTCCGATTCTTCGAGATGTTTTCCGACTTGAAGACCGTCGCTGAAGTCCTGCGGAAAGAAGACCGGCAAGCACGCCTGCTCATGCCGTTGGAGTCGAAGCGGCAGGCCATTGTCGCTGTAGCGGATGCGCTGATGACGTAATGGCACGAGGCTTGTCGGCCCTCGCGCACATGTGCCGCCAAAAACAATCTGTGGGCTGCCAACAGTGCATCAGGCTAGGATACAAAGTATCCGCTAAACGCAGAACCGAAGGTGCGACACGTCGCCGGCCACCACGTATAGCATTGTTCGCAACCCGTTAATCGCTCGACCCCCGGACCCTGGTAAAACTCAACGCGGGCTCCTGACGGATTCGGTCAATCGAGCGCAGGGCGTCTATGGCTGCCATCGCCATGTGATGGCCAGTCTCGCCTTTTACATTGACCTCCAGGGTGCCGTCCTCGCGCATGGCGATCTAAGCGGACCAGATGATGGGTGACGGGCTTACATCGCTGGCGTCCTCGGTAGGCGCGCGGCATTCGACCTAGTTCTTGCCATGACCACTCCTCGGAATATTTCGGGCCGTGTTGTCGCCGAACTGGACGTAGCCGATGGAGGCAATGGCGAACATCACCAACTTTGATACGGATACAAAGTATCTGGCTTGGAACGGAAGGCGAACGGGCTGGATGAAATTGACCCTGCCCAGACGGGAGAAATCGAAGCCGTCTGGGGTGAAGTAGGTGCCCACGTGATCAACGGGCATCGCGGCTCCTGTCGAATAGTGTGGGACGCTTACTGCAGATTGGACGTCGGAAACACGGTTGACAGGCCCTCATTGTCCGCTAAGTTCGGATGCCCCTTTCCGTTTTGATTTCGCCCCACAGGTTTGGAATGTTCACGATCCGTCACACGCAGCCATCTTCTGACGCGCCCGATAAGACACAGCGCTTGCTTGTCTGGGTTGCAGCCTCTGCAAGTTTGGCGACTATTGTTCAGGTGTTAGTCGCTGTTGCCCGAGCCGGTTAGTGATTCTTGAGGATTATGGTGATCACCCAAACGATCATCGCGCCCAGAAAGACTAAGCCGAGACGGCATAGCCCATCCCACCAGTTTTCAATAGCACGCCACGGGCGTTTACTGAGGAGAACTACAATGAATACTGCGGCGAGGATGCTGTTGGCGACAGTAAGCGGCATCCAAGCGTCATTGAAGGCCATGTAGTAAACGAAGGCGCCCGTTGCGAGAAATGCGAAGGCTACCGCGCTGATAAAATCTCCATTCCTGTATAAGAATCTTTCTTCCGGTTTACGCCACGCGACCGAAACGCATGATCCAAGCGATATGAGCACTGTAACCGCTGCTGGGATGACCTCGCCACGTTTTTCCGGTCGGGCCTTGAACATAAGCCAGCTGACCAAAATAACCAGCACAATGATCAGCACGTGCAAGGCAATCATCGATCTTCGTGAAAAAACCTCGCCTAGATCTTTCCAGAAAATCTGTCGCTTTGCTCTCTCAATAAAGCGCAAAGGGTAGAACAGGCTGCTGATATATCCAGTGAGAAGAAAGATGATCGCCAGTAAGCCAAGAATCAACGTGACAAGATTTTTGTGCAAAAGAGAACGTCGAGCATTTTTAGTCCGCCTCAAGAATGGCTTTAATCGGATCAATTTGAAGCGATCTGTCCCACGGTAGCCCTGGAAAAAAATGGGCCAACTCTTCTGCCCTCCACGCCCGCATGTAAGAGGCTGCATGCGTGTCCGGCACCGGATCGCCCGCTTCGTGCCCAACAATGGCGCGCCGACGTTCGGCTGGCAGTGAAGTGCCCTTTAGGGTTTGAATCACGGTTTTCCGAAGGCTGTGGATGCCGATGATTCCATGAGCCCGCCTCGGTTTGATGCCAAGCCCAGCCAGGTAGTAGTTGAAACCCTTTGAGATCGAGTTTCCCTTACCCGCAGCGCTATCAATGCGCATTCTCGGAAACAGGCGCTCATGGCCTTCGGCACGCAGCAGCCGCTCCACACGGTTGAGCAAACCCAGTTCGATGAGGTCAGGATGGATCGGCACCAGGCGCTCACCGCCGAAACCGGTTTTGATGCTCTGCCCGTCACTGCCCGCGCAGATTTTCAAGCACGGCACCCCGCCCTCAACGACGAAATCCCGCAAGAAAATCTGGGCGATCTCGCCGACGCGTCCGCCGGTGTAGAGACCCAGCAACGCACCCCAACTAACGTGCTCCTTCACCTTCTTAAGGTTGACCGGGTCAAAGATTTTCTGAGCGTTTCGACCTCGAATGGCTCCCACTCGTGTCCTTGGGCGCGCCGCTTGGCCTTCTCGGACTTTTTCACCACGACCAAGCCCTTCACCGGGTTGCTCGTGACGATCTCTTTGCGGAGCAGGGATTCGAAGAGTTGGGCAACATGACTGACGCAGTGGCCACGTAGACGTTGCTCTTGCCCGAACGAAGGAGGCCGTCGCTCCAAGCGCTCGCCTTCTGTCGGGTGATCTGGGTAACGAAGGCGAACGGTCCGATCGTCTTACAGAAGTCATCGAGGGCACGTTTCCTCTGTGACCAGGTGTTCGGCCGCATGGCCAGCGCCTCGACCTCGGCATAATCCTTGATGGCCTCGGCCAGGGTCACCCGGGACGTTGAGGCCGGCGTTTTTGCGACCCAGCGATCGATCGAAGGGGGCACGTAGGGGCGGGCATCGAGGACGGCTCGCAGCACCTCCATGCCCTGCTTATGCTCCCGCTCGGAGCCATCGGTCTTGAACCGGAAGCCCTCGGGGGTCTCCAGTTCCCATTTACCGACCTTGGGCGGGTTCGTCGCAGGCTTCCCCGTGCTGAAGAAGCCTTGGTAATCCTCGTCCCAGTCGTCATCCATCTCGCTCATCCTGCCCCCATCCTGGCGCGTGCGGTGGCGAACATTTCAGCACACCGCGCGCCCAGTGCATATGCCCATGCGCGGGCCAGCCCAGGGTCTTTAGCCCCCAGGGAGCGCTTGAGCACGGATAGGCGGAGAAAGGGCCGCAGGTCTTTGGTGACGATGACACGGAAGTGCCAGGTTCCGGATGGATGCCGGAGCAGGTGATGAGCCAGGCGCATAAGTTGACCAACCATGACCAAGCGCGGATACGGCCCAAAAGAAAAGGGCCCCGGAAATCGGGGCCCTAGTCAATGTGGCTGGGAGACTACGATTAGCAGCAAACATGCCGCGAATATGTCACCCGCACTTCGAATACCCACAATTCAAACATCTGGCACCCATCCATCAGCACCAGCGCCTGCGTATTGCACTTGGCACAAAGGGTCGCGCCAGCCGGGAAGCCCGAGGCATTCGTGTGCGCAGCGGCACCCTGGTTATCGCCGACATCGTCGGCTCCTACGGCCGGGGTGACGGCGGCGACGGGCTTGGGCGCGTTGGCCTTCTCGTAAGCGGCGCGCTTCTCCGCGATCAGCTGGCGGGTCGAGTCGCTCATTTCTGGGTCGTGGATCAGCCGATCGACTTCATATGCTGCTCAACCACGCCGCCGATCTCGGCCACGATGCTGGGCATGTAGACGCCGCCGGCCTTGAAGTAGCCGCCGCGCGGGTCGAAGACGGCCTTCAGCTCTTCGACAATGAACGTCACGTCGCCACCCTTGCGGAAGACGGCGGACAGGATGCGGGTCAGCGCCACGATCCACTGGAAGTGATCCATGTTCTTCGAGTTAATGATAGCTCGAAGGGGCGACGCTGTTCGTGCGGGGTACCGGCGTTCAGGACGATGTCGTTGACGGTCACGTACAGCGCGTGCTCGAAGAGCGGCGACTTGATCTTGTACGTGTTGCCGACCAGGGTTTCCGGGCGCTCCAGGCTCTCGTGCATCTGGATCACTTCGGCAACCGGCGCAGCCTCTTTCACGGGCGCGGCAGCGGGGGCCGGGGTGGCCTGTCCTCGGGCTTGACGACGTTGTAGCCCTTGATCTTCTTGTCGATCTTGAACGCCATGATCTCTTCTCTGTCAGGTTATCCGGCCCGGCATGGATGCCGGGCCGGATGGGTACTACTTACTTGCGACGACCACGGACGGCGGACTTGCGCGCCGACGTACGGCCGGTCTTGCTGGCAGTGGACCTCTTCACGGCGCTAGCCGCTTTCTTGCCAACCGCCTTGCGGGCGGTCGTCTTGCCGGCGGCCTTGGGAGCCGCCTTCTTCGTGGCCGGACGGGCACCGCTCCTGCGAGCGACGCTTGCGGCTGCCTTCTTGAACGCCTTGCGGGCGCCTGCGTCAGCCTTGACGACGCGAGCGCTGGCCTTCTTCGCGGTCGCCTTGCGGCCGGCGGTGGCCTTCTTGGCAACGCGACCGGCCGACTTCGTGGCGGTCTTCCGGCCGGTGACGGCCGACTTGGCAACGCGACCCGTCTTCTTGACCGCAGCCGACTTGGCCGTACGGCCCGTCTTCTTGGCAGCCGCCGACTTGGTCGAGCGACCGGTGGTCTTCGACGCCGCCGACTTGCTCACGCGACCCGTCTTCTTAGACGCGGCCGACTTGGCCGTACGACCCGCCGTCTTCTTCGACGCAGCCGACTTGGCTACACGCCCCGTCTTCTTCGACGCCGCCGACTTGGCCGTACGACCCGTGGTCTTCGCCGCGGTCTTGCGACCGGCCGAGGTGGTCGCCTTGCGCGTGGTCGTCTTCTTGGCAGCCGTCTTCTGGCCGGAGCCTTCTTCGCGGCAGCCTTCTTGGCGGCAACCTTCTTCACCGCCGCCTTCTTCACGGCGGTCTTCTTGGCAGCAGCTTTCTTGGCCGGCGCCTTCTTGACCGCGGTCTTCTTGGCGGCAGCCTTCTTCGCCACGGCCTTCTTGGCCACAGCCTTGCGCGTCGCCTTCTTCGCCGGGGCTTCCGCCTCGACCGGGGCTTCGACAGCGGCAGCCTTCGGCTTGCGCACCGCCGGCTTGCGCGGCTTCTTCGCGGCCACGACGGGTGCCGAATCGACCGAATCGGTCGCATCGTCTTCGTCGAGCGCGTGGTGGTCGTGCTCGGCCGTGTCGCTGGCCGGGGTGGCCGCCGTCACGTCGATCACCTTCTTGGCGACCGGCTTGCGCTTGACGACTTTCTTGGCGACAGCCGGTGCAGCAGGCGCGACGTCAGCGGCGACTTCCGTCTCCGCTGCCGGCGTGCTGTCGGTATCGATGGTGTCGTCCGAGGGCAATTCACCCTCGGCGATCTGGTTTTCACTCGACATACGTATTCCCTCTCCGCGGGGTCAGAACTTACCGTAATAGCCTTCCTTCAAGGCATCGAAAAGGTTCGCGGCGGTGTGCATTTCACCGTCGTACTCCACCTCGTCGTTACCCTTCAGTTCGACAACGCTACCGTCTTCCAATTCGAAGCGATAGAGGGTGTTCTCGAGGTCGGCTTCCTTGACCAGCACGCCCTGGAACGCGGCAGGGTTGAAACGGAAGGTGGTGCACCCCTTCAAACCCTGCTTATAGGCGTAGAAATAGATGTCCTTGAAGTCCTCGTACGGATAATCCGTGGGGACATTGGCGGTCTTGGAAATGGAGGAATCGATCCACTTCTGCGAGGCCGCCTGGATATCGACGTGCTCCTTGGGGCTGATGTCGTCGGCCGACACGAAGTAATCCGGCAGGCGGGTCTTCGGGTCGTCGGAGAACGGCAGGGCATCGCCGTTAATGAGGGCACGGTAGGCGAGCAGCTCGTAGCTGAACACCTCGACCTTTTCCTTGGACTTCTTGCCCTCGCGGATCACGTTGCGCGAGTAGTGGTGCGCAAAGCTGGGCTCAATGCCGTTGGAGGCATTGTTGGCCAGGCTGAGGCTGATGGTGCCGGTGGGGGCGATGGACGAGTGGTGGGTGAAGCGCGCACCGGTCTCGGCCAGGGCGGCCACCAGCTCCGGGGCCACGGTGGCCACGCGCTGCATGTAGCGCGAATACTTGGCGTGCAGCACGCTACCCTTGATCGACTGGCCAACCGTCCAGCCGTCGGCGACCATCTCCGGGCGCTTGCGCAGCATCTCGGCGGTTACGGCGTACTCGCGGACCAGCACCGGGGCCGGGCCTTTTCCTTCGCCAGTTCCAGGCCCACTTCCCAGCCGGCCACGGCCATCTCGCGCGACACCTCGTCGGTGAACGACACCGCGTCGGCGGTGCCGTAGCGCATCTTCAGCATGGTCAGCGTGGAGCCCAGGCCGAGGAAGCCCATGCCGTGGCGACGCTTGGACAGGATCTCCTCGCGCTGCTGCGGCAGCGGCAGGCCGTTGATCTCCACCACGTTGTCCAGCATGCGGGTGAACACGCGGACCACCTCGCGGTATTCCTCCCAGTCGAACCGGGCCTTGGGGCCGAACGGATCGCGCACGAAGGTGGTGAGGTTGACCGAGCCCAGCAGGCACGAGCCGTACGGCGGCAGCGGCTGCTCACCGCAGGGGTTGGTGGCACGGATGTGCTCGCACCACCAGTTGTTGTTCATCTCGTTGACGCGGTCGATCAGGATGAAACCCGGCTCGGCGTAGTCGTACGTCGACACCATGATCATGTCCCACAGGTGCCGCGCGCGGATGTGGCCGTAGATCTTGCAGGCGACCAGGCCATCCTCGCGGGTGACATAGTTCTCCTTGGTGGGCCACTCGCGCCAGACCACCTTGGAGGCGTCGTCCAGGTCGATCTCGTGCTTTTCCTTCACGTGCACCGGGAACACGGTCGGCCAGTCCTGGTCGTTCTCCACCGCGTCCATGAAGCCGTCGGTGATCAGCAGCGACAGGTTGAACTGACGCAGGCGTCCGTCTTCGCGCTTGGCGCGGATGAACTCCTTGGCGTCCGGGTGGCTGATGTCGAAGGTGCCCATCTGCGCGCCGCGACGACCGCCGGCCGACGAGACGGTAAAGCACATCTTGTCGTAGATATCCATGAACGACAGCGGGCCCGACGTGTGGGCGCCGGCGCCGGATACGTAGGCGCCACGCGGGCGCAGCGTCGAGAATTCGTAGCCGATGCCGCAACCGGCCTTCAGCGTCAGGCCGGCCTCGTGCACCTTCTCCAGGATGTCGTCCATCGAGTCGAGGATGGTGCCGGACACGGTGCAGTTGATCGTGGAGGTGGCTGGCTTGTGCGCCAGCGCGCCGGCGTTGGACGTGATGCGGCCGGCGGGGATCGCCCCGCGGCGCAGTGCCCAGAGGAAGCGCTCGAACCAGTGCGCGCGCAGCTCGTCGGTGGCTTCCACCTCGGACAGGGCGCGGGCGACACGCTGGTAGGTGCCGTCGACGGACTCGTCCACGGGCACGCCGGACTTCGCCTTCAGGCGATATTTCTTGTCCCAGATGTCGTACGAGGCGGGCTGAAGCGGAATGGCCGCGGTCTCAAGCCCCATGGCTTGCGCACGTGCAGTGCTCATGTATGTGTCGTCCTCGTGTCTCGGCTTCTGTAGGCCGTGTGGGTTGGGCTGAGTCGGCCCCACGCATCGATAGCCCTCCCCCGAGTGCTGCCGACCATCCTCGCTCGCCCCGCCCGCCGGCAAAAATGCCTTGGCGGACGCAGGTTTGTCGCTGGTAACTGACGATCCGCAACACCAGTGCTTGGTAAATAGCGAACAGCAGAACACAAGATGTTGTGGTTACGACCGGTGGGAACCTTACCCCGCTGTGGGTCGATGTAAAGTGTCGAAGACAGGCATCTCACCGTTTGAAACCCGGCGACGCCGCTGTGGTCGAAAGCGGCGATCGATGTGCCTGGCGCACCCAGACAAGGAGTTCAACCATGCCGTTACTTATCCCCCGGCGGATGCCGAATCTGCTGCTCGGCGGCGCCCTGGCGCTGGCCCTCGCCACGCCCGCGTTTGCCAGCCTGCCGCCCGCCATCGACGGCCAGCCGCTGCCGTCGCTGGCACCGATGCTGTCCAAGGTCACCCCGGCCGTGGTCAACATCTCCACCAAGACCCGGGTGCGGGCACGCGATCCCTACTTCGACGATCCGCTGTTCCGCCAGTTGTTCGGCAACCAGGGCGCGCCGCGCGAGCGCGTGGAGCAGAGCCTGGGCTCGGGCGTGGTGGTGGATGCGGCCAAGGGCTACGTGCTGACCAACCACCACGTGGTGGGCGGCGCCGACGACATCACGGTCACCCTGCAGGATGGGCGCGACCTGAAGGCCAAGCTGGTCGGCAGCGATCCGGATACCGACGTGGCGCTGCTGCAGATTCCCGCGGACAAGTTGCAGGCGCTGCCCATCGCGGATTCCTCCCAACTGCGGGTGGGCGACTTCGTGGTGGCCGTGGGCGATCCGTTCGGGCTGGGCCAGACGGCCACGTCTGGCATGGTGTCCGCGCTGGGCCGCTCGGGCCTGGGCAAGGGCTTCCAGAACTTCATCCAGACCGATGCCTCGATCAATCCCGGTAACTCCGGCGGCGCGCTGGTCAACCTGCGCGGCGAGCTGGTCGGCATCAACTCGATGATCTTCACGCCGTCGGGCGGTAACGTCGGCATCGGCTTCGCCATCCCGACCGACCTCGCCACCGGCGTCATGAAGCAGTTGCTGGCCTACGGCAAGGTGCGTCGCGGCAACCTGGGCGTGGAGGTGCAGGACATCACGCCACGCATCGCCCAGGCGCTGGGCCTGAAGGACACCACGGGCGCGGTGGTGACCCGGGTCGATACCGGCTCCCCTGCCGAGGGCGCGGGCTTGCAGACGGGCGACGTGCTGACCGCCGTGGACGGCAAGACGGTGCGCAGCTCGCAGGACGTGCGCAATGCCGAGGGCCTGCTGCCACTGGGCGCGAAGGTCACGCTGTCGGTGAAGCGCGAGGGCGCGGCGCGCGACGTGCAGGCCACCATCGAGGCGCCGCGGCTGGCGACGCTGGACGGTGGCAAGGTGGACGGGCGGCTGACGGGCGTGGTGCTGAGCGACCTCACCCCGGAGCAGCGCGCGGCCGGCCTGTTCGGCGTGGCCCTGAGCGGGATCAAGCGCGGCTCCGCGGCCGACCGCGCGGGGTTGCGCGATGGCGACATCGTGATCGGCATCGGCCAGCGCAAGGTGGCGTCAGTCAAGGGCCTGCCCGTCGGCACCGCCCTTGCCGGACGCCAGTTGCTGCTGACCGTGGTGCGCGGTGAGGCCGTCTATTACGCGATGCTTTGATCCCGTTCGATGGCAGGCCCATCCCGACAGGCTACGTTCCGGTTAGGGTGGGCACGATGCTGAACGACGCCAATGGCGCGCGCGCCCGCCTTGGCCCACAATGGCGCCCCATTGCCAACCCCGCTTCCGTCCCGAGGTTCTTGCCGTCCATGTCTCTTCGTCTTGCGCGACTGTTCACCGCCACGCTGATCGGCCTCAGTGCCTCCGCTACCGTCCTCGCCGCCGGCACCTCACTGATCTGGCGGGGTGACATCACCACTGCCCGCGGTGTGGTCACCGATGTGGCCAAGGCCTGGGAGAAATCCGGCAAGGGCAAGATCGAGCTGCAGCCCTTCAACACCGCTTCCGGCATCGATGCCGTGGCCAAGGGCTCGGCCGACATCGCCGGCTCCGCCCGCCCCGCCGTGGGCGCCGCCGAGCAGTCGCTGACCTTCACGCCGGTGGCGTGGGACGCGCTGGTCATGGTCACCTACCCGTCCAACCCGGTCAGCAACATCACGCTCATGCAGCTGCATGAGATCTACATGGGCAAGATCACCAACTGGAAGGAACTCGGCGGCAACGACCAGCCGATCAACCTCTACGCGGTGGCCAGCCCGGGTGACGGCGTGGAATACAGCCTGCGCAAGCTGCTGTTCGGCCGCGGCAACCAGCCGGTGGCCGCGCCGCGCCTGTACGTCAACGTGGCCAAGCTGGAAGAGGGCGTCACCCTCGACAAGCAGGGCCTGGGCGCCACCACCCTGGCGGGTGCGTCGTCCAACAAGAAGGTGAAGATCCTCTCCATCGACGGCGTCGCGCCGTCCATGTCGACGGTCAGCAGCGGTGCCTACCCGCTGTACACCGAGCTCTACCTGGTCTCCAACGACACCGGCCCGAAGGCGGCTGACGTCAAGGACTTCATTGCGTTCGTCACCTCCGGTGCCGGCAGCTCGCTGCTGCGCTCGCACAGCCTGGTGCCCTACGCCGATGGCGCGTCGCTGGCCGCCGGTGATGCCGCGCGCCGCGCGAAGATCGCGTCCACCGTGGGCACCCGTGCCAACGTGGGCCAGGCGATGACCACGCCGACCGTGGCCGCCGCCACGCCGGCTGCCGAGGCCGCGAAGGAAACCGCCGTCGCCAAGGCGCAGGTCACCGGCAAGGCGGGCAAGGGCGCCAAGGTCGCGAAGGAGACCAAGGCTTCCGTCGCCACCACGGCCGAGCCGTCGCAGTTCGCGCACGTCGCCGCCAGCGTCAGCACCTCCGCGCACATGGGCTTCTCCGGCGTCCGCTCGGAAGCGGTCACGGTGTCCGACAACGCGAAGGTCGGTGGCAAGTTCGCCAAGGTCACGGCCGATGCCGTCACCGTGAAGGGCAAGCCGGTCGCCAAGCCGGCGGCCCCGGTGGACGCCAGCGAGAAGTCCACGCGCGTCGAGACGCCCAAGGTGACCGAGGCCCCCAAGGCCAAGGCACCGGCCGCCAAGGCGGAGAAGGCCGACAAGGTCGAGGCGAAGGCCGAGAAGAAGTCGGCCGCCGCTTCGCGCACCTACAAGGTGTCGGCCGGTGACACGCTGTACTCGATCGCCAAGAAGAACGATGTCGACCTCGACAAGCTCCGCGCCATGAACGGCCTGAAGGACAACAATGTCCATCCGGGCCAGGTGCTGAAGGTCGGCGCCCGCTAAGTCGTGCTCGTCCGCGCCGTCTCCCTCGACCTCGACGACACCTTGTGGCCGGTATTGCCGGCCCTGATCGAAGCCGAGCACTGCGTGGACCGGTGGCTGCAACAGCACCATCCCGATGTCGCAAGCGCATGGCCCATCGAGGCCATGCGCGAGCTCCGTGAGCAGATCGCCCGCGACAACACGCACCTCTCCCACGATTTCAGCGAACAGCGCCGGTTGACCATCCGCCACGCGTTCGCCGCCTGCGGCATCGATGACGCCCCGGTCGACGAGACCTGGCGCATCTATTTCGCCGCCCGCAACAACGTCGAGCTTTACCCCGATTCCCTGGCCGCGCTGGAGCGCATCGTCGAGCGCGTGCCGCTGGTATCCATCTCCAACGGCAACGCCGACCTGGAAGTCATCGGCCTCCACCACCTGTTCCACGCGCGCCTCAGCGCCGCGGGCGTGGGTGTGGCCAAGCCCGACCCGCGCATCTTCCTGGCCGCAGCCGAGGCACTGGGCGTGCCGCCGCACGAAGTCCTTCACGTCGGTGACGATCCGCTGCTGGATGTGGTGGGTGCGCGCGAGGCCGGCATGCGTACCGTGTGGCTCAATCGCGACGGCGCGGTGTGGTCGCATGGGCCTGCACCGGACCTGGAATTCACCGACATGACATCGCTTGCCGACTGGATAGAAGCGTCGACGGCCGCTGACAGCTAGAATAGCTGTCATACCGTTCACACATTCCACGTCGCGGTTCCACACCGCGGGGCACGGGAGCCCTGATGTCGTCACTGATCGATACCAAGCCCGGCAAGCGCCGTTCCATCCCGATCGAGATGATCGATGCCTCCAGCCTGCCTGCGCTGGAAGCGCGGCTTACCGCGGCACACCGTCAGTGGATAACCTCGACCAGCTTCCGTCCCAACCCCGGCTCGGTACTCCTGTTACCTGACGCCAACGGCGCGATCGAGCGTGTGCTGGTGGGCGTGGACCCCTCCGAGCCGCTGATGGCGCTGGGTGCGTTGCCCTACCGCCTGCCGGAAGGCAACTACGCCATCGCCGAGGAAAGCGTGGCAACCGATACCGACCTGGTGGCGCTGGGCTGGGCCCTGGGCGCGTATCGCTTCGAGCGCTACCGTGCGCGTGGCCGGGCACCGGCGCAGCTGGTGGTGGACACGGCCACATCGCGCGCACTGCAGCCGATCATCGATGCCACCTACCAGGTGCGTGACCTGGTCAATACGCCGGCCGAGGACATGGGCCCCGAGCAGCTGGCCGAAGCCATCCATGCGCTGGCCGCGCCACACAAGGCCAAGGTGCGTGAGTGGATCGGTGACGACCTGCTGGCCGCCAACTTCCCCACCATCCACGCCGTGGGCCGTGCCAGTCATCGCGCGCCGCGCCTCGTCGAGCTGACCTGGGGGAAGAACACGAATCCCCGCCTGGTCATTATCGGCAAGGGCGTGTGCTTCGACACCGGCGGTCTGGACATCAAGCCGTCCGACGGCATGCGCTGGATGAAGAAGGACATGGGCGGCGCCGCGCACGCGATTGCGCTGGCGAGCCTGGTCATGAAGGCCAAGCTGCCCGTGCGGCTGACCCTGCTGGTGCCGGCCGTGGAAAACGCGATCAGCGGTAGTGCCATGCGCCCCGGCGATGTCATCCGCACGCGCGCGGGCCTGACCGTCGAAGTGGACAACACCGATGCCGAAGGCCGGCTGGTGCTGTGCGATGCGCTTGCCTTCGCGGTGGAGCAGACGCCTGACCTGATCGTGGATTTCGCCACGCTGACCGGTGCTGCGCGCGTTGCGCTGGGCCCCGAGGTGCCGGCGTTGTTCACCAACCGCGACGCACTGGCCGACCATCTGATCGGCTCGGCCGAGGTCGCCGCCGATCCGTTGTGGCGCCTGCCGTTGTGGCGGCCGTACCGGCGCATGCTGGAGTCGCACGTGGCCGACTTCGCCAACTCCGGCGCATCGCGACATGCCGGCGCGATCACGGCGGCGCTGTACCTGGAGCGGTTCGTGCCGGAAAACCAGAACTGGATGCACCTGGATACCTACTCGTGGAACGACGCCGACCGACCGGCGCATCCCCGCGGTGGCGAAGCCCAGGGGCTTCGCGCGTTCTTCCGGTTCCTGTCCGAGCGCTATGCCTGATCGCTGTCGGGAGCGGCGGAGGCGTCGCTCCTGGCCTTCTTCCAGGCGACCATGGCGCGCAGGTTACGCTCCAGTTCCGCGATGGTCAGCGGGAAATAGTCTTCGTGGCGGTCGCCGAGCTGCCAGCTGGCCACACGCTTGTCGGTGGCGCCGATACCCATCGCGTTGAGCGCCTTGCGCACGTCGGACGGATCCAGATCCGTGGCCTGCACGATGAGTTGCCATAGCCAGTTCATGCGCTGTGGGTCCACACCGCGCGTCAACGGTGGTTTCGCGTATTCGCGCAGCGGTGGATCGATATCGGACATGAGGGGGCACTCCCTGTAGGACTCAGGCGAATGAGTATGCCACCGGCCTTCACACCGGGGTGTCCTACGATGGCCGATATCCCTTGTCGGAGTATGGCGATGCGTCGCGTGTTTCTTGCCCTCTCTCTTCTGCTTCCCGCCCTGCCCGCTTTTGCGGACGACGTCCCGCACGTCGAGGCGCTGGGCGCACGCCTGGAGCGCGCGTCCTATCCCTATCCGGTCACGATGTTCACCGTGCGCAGCGAAGGCCGCGCGTTCGAGATGGCGTACATGGACCTTGTGCCTACCCATCCGAACGGCCACACCGCGGTGCTGCTGCACGGAAAGAATTTCTGCGGTCCGTACTGGGTGGCGACCGCCGAGCGCCTGCGCGATCGCGGCTACCGCGTGGTGATCCCCGACCAGGTCGGCTTCTGCAAATCGTCCAAGCCGCGCGAGTACCCCTACGGCATCCACCAGCTGGCTGCCAACACGCATGCGCTGCTTGCCAGCCTGGGCGTGGACAAGGTCACGGTGATCGCCCACTCGATGGGCGGCATGATCGGCGCGCGCTATGCGCTGATGTATCCGCAGGGCGTGGAAAAACTGGTGCTGGTCGATCCACTAGGCCTGGAAGACTGGCGCGCCAAGGGCGTGCCCTGGCGCAGTGTCGACCAGTGGTATGCGGGCGAGCTGAAGACGTCCTACGCCAGCATCAAGGCGTACCAGATGAAAAGCTATTACGACGGCAAGTGGAAGCCTGACTACGACCGCTGGGTGCTGATGCAGGCCGGCCAGTACGAGGGCGACGGGCGCGAGACGTCATCGTGGGCCGGCGCGCTCACCTACGAGATGATCTACACGCAGCCGGTGATCTACGAGTTCCCGCTGATCCGCGTGCCCACGGTGCTCATCATCGGCCAGGCGGACCGCACGGTGATCGGCAAGGACGGCACGCCGCCGGCCATCGCCGCCACGCTCGGCGACTACCCCACCCTGGGCAGGGAAGCCGCCGCGACGATCCCCGGCGCCCGACTGATCCCGCTCGACGGGCTGGGGCATGCGCCGATGATCGAGGCGCCGGAGCGTTTCTATCAGGCGCTGGACCAGGCCCTCTGAGGGCTTAGGGGCGACGCCCGAAGGCCAGCACCTCGGAGGTGTAGGTCTCGACCAGCAGGCTGAACGGCTGGTTGGTGCCCGTGAACAGCACCGCGTGGTGCTGCAACACATCGTGCGGGATGGCCAGCGGACCGAACTTCGGCGGCGGCAGCGGCGCGTCCATCTCCCAGCCCTTGGGCAGGGGCGCCCAGAGCAGGTCGGCGCTGGTGGTCTGGCGACGGAAGTTCAGCGCCTGCACCACCTTGCCGAACGGCTGGTCGGTGGTATCCAGGATCTGGTTCATTTCCGGCGTCAGCCGCGACGGCACGTACCAGTTGTCGGCCTCGGACAGCACGCGCTCGCCGCAGACCAGCTGCACGTGGCGGTAGCGCACCGGCTCGTCGGGGCCGATGCCCAGCGTCTGCCGTGCGTCGTCGGGCAGCGGCTTGTCCTGGCCCTTGATCCGGTGCGCGACGATGGTCGGCACGGTGGCCAGCTCGTGGTCGCCGCACCAGCGTTCCAGCGTCAGCGTGGCGCTGGGATGGCTGAGCAGGTCGGCATTGAGTGTTTCGAGCAGCGCCAAGGCCTGCGTACGGGAGGCAATGTCGTCGCAGAAGGGCTCGCGGGCCAGGGACGGCGTGGCGGTGGCGGCAGCCATGAAGGCCAGGCTGCCGGCGGCGATAAGCGTGCGTGGATGGATCATGGGGCTCTCTCGTTCCGTGGGGGCGGATGCGCCGGACGTAGGTGCCTCTTCTGTCGCAACCGGTTGCAATCGCGACGAGGTGGACATTACAGCCCCCTCGCCGCCTGCGCCACCGCACGAAATAACGCCCGCCCCTTGTTCATCGTCTCTTCCCACTCCGCGGCCGGGTCGGAGTCGTACACCACGCCGCCGCCCGCCTGCACGTGCAGGCGGCCATCCTGGATCACGGCGGTGCGGATCGCGATGGCGGTGTCCGCATCGCCCCACCAGCCGAGCCAGCCGATGGCGCCCGCGTAGATGTTGCGCTTGAACGGTTCCAGTTCCTGGATGATCTCCAGCGCGCGGACCTTCGGTGCCCCGCTGACCGTGCCCGCCGGGAAGGTCGCCTTGATGACGTCCATGTAGGAAAGATCGCCACGGATGTCACCTTCCACCTGGGAGACGATGTGCATCACGTGGGAATAGCGCTCCACCACGAAGGATTCGGCTAGTTCCACCGTCCCCGTCTGGCTGACCCGGCCCACGTCGTTGCGGCCCAGGTCGATCAGCATCAGGTGCTCGGCGCGCTCCTTGGGGTCGGCCAGCAGCTCGGTTTCCAGCGCGATGTCCTCCATCTCGTCCTTGCCGCGACGGCGCGTGCCGGCGATGGGACGGAGCACCACGCGACCGTTCTTCAGGCGCACCAGGATTTCCGGCGACGAGCCGACGATCTGGGTGGGGCCCATGTCGATGAAGAACATGTACGGCGACGGGTTGGTGGCGCGCAGCGCGCGGTACACATCCACGGGCCGGGCGTTGAAGCCGACGCTCAGGCGCTGCGACGGCACCACCTGGAAGATGTCACCGGCTAGGATGTATTCCTGCGCCTTGCGCACCATGGCCTCGTATTCCTCGCGGGTGAACGACGACTTGAAGTCGGATTCATCCAGCGCGGCCGGCTGCAGCAGCTGCGGATAGGACACGCCGCCCTGGCGCAGGCGGAACGCCAGCGCGTCCAGCCGGCGCGTGGCGTCCGCATAGGCGTGCGGCCGGGACGGATCCGCGTGCACGATGAGGTACAGGCGGCCCTTGAGGTTGTCGAACACCGCGATCTCGTCCGCCAGCATCAGCAGGACGTCGGGCGTGCCCAGTTCGTCCTTCTTGTCCCACTGCGCCAGCCGTTCCTCGATGTAACCGATGGTCTCGAAGCCGAAGTAGCCGACCAGGCCGCCGGTGAAGTCGGGCAATCCCGGGAGTTTCGGCACCTCGTACTGCTTGCGCAGCACCTCGATCTCGGCCAGCGGATCGTCCAGGTGGCGCCGCTCGATCACCTCGCCGCTTTCCTCCACTTCCAGCTCGTGCCCGCGCAGGCGATACACCCGCCGCGCCGGCAGCCCGATCATCGAATGACGACCCCAGGTCGCCCCGCCTTCCACCGATTCGAAGAGGAAGGTGTACGGGCCATCCGCCAGCTTGAGGTACACCGACAGCGGCGTATCGAGGTCGGAAAACACTTCCCGCACCAACGGTATGCGGGTAAAGCCCTCGGCGGCGTAGGCGTCGAATTGTTCGCGGGAAATCATGGGTCGTCAGCGGTGACCTTGGGATGACCCACGATTGTAGGCCCAACGTGACGAGGATGGGGCCGCAAGCACCCGTCCGCCCCCGGTAGGAGCCCACGATGTGGGCGATGCTCTTCATCACCTCGACGCACGTACGACGCGGCGATCGCTCACGCCCCCGGTAGGAGCCCACGATGTGGGCGATGCTCTTCATCACCTCTACGCACATACGACGCGGTGATCGCTCACATCGTGAGCTCCTACAGTACGGCGGGGTGTGGGGGCGTTCGCGTCGCGGGTGGTGTTAGCCCAGGCGTTGGCGCGGGAGGCCGCGGAGGTGGAGGGTGAAGGCTACGCCGTCGTCGAGGTTGCGGGCGCTGGCGCTGCCTTGGTGGCGTTCGGCGACCAGGCGGACGACGTACAAGCCCAGACCCAGGTGCGGTGCGTCGCCGGGGGTGGCCTTGTCGCGCAGGCTGACCAGCGAATCGAACAGGCGGCCCTGCATCGCCGCGGGCAGCGGCGGGCCCTGGTTGGCCAGTTCGATGTCGGCGCCATCGGGCGTGGGACGCAGGGCGATGCGCAACCAGCCGTCGGGGGCGGTGAACGACAACGCGTTGTCGAACAGTTTGTCGAGCGCCTGCGCGATCAGTTCCGGCGAGCAATGCATGAACACGGGCGTGGCAGGCAGATCCGCGTCGAGCCGGCGGTCGCCGGCCAGGGCGCGATAGCCTTCGGCGCAGCCGCGGACCACAGCCGCCAGGTCGACATCCTCCGCCTCCGCCGAAGCGATGGCGCGCTCCATGCGGCTGGCCTCGCTCATTGCGCGGACCAGCTGGCCCAGGCGTGCCACGCCGTCGCGTGCGCGGGCCAGGTAGGGCGCGGCTTCCGGTGGCAGGCCGGCGTGGTCCAGGTTGTCCAGCGACGACTTGACGATCGCCAGCGGCGTGTTGAGTTCGTGCGACAGCTTGGACGCCAGCGTGCGCAAGTAGTCCGTATAGCCGCCCACCACCTCGAACAGGCGCGCGAAGCTGCGTGCGAGGTCACCCAGTTCGTCGGTGGCGTCGGTGAGCGGGAACGGGCCGTCCAGGCGGCCGTCGTTGGCCTGTGCCCGTTCGGCCGCGTTACGCAGGCGCCGCAGGCGGAACGTGAGCCGCGTGGCGAACAGCAACAAGACACCGCCGGCCACCAGCAGCACCGCGAAACTCGTCAGCAGCAAGCCGAACAGCGCGCGGTTGGCCAGCAAGGGCACCGAGCGGCTGGGCTGTTCCAGCAACACCACGCCGTGGCTGCGGCCGCGCATCTGCAACGGCATCGCGGCGGCCAGCACCACGCTGCCGCGTGCCTCGCCCGCGCGCCAGGCCGTGGCGGTCTTGCCCCGCATCGCCTCGCGCACCTCGGGCAGGTCCACCCGGGGAGCGTCTTCCGCCCATGCGCTGTCGCTGTCCATCCGTGTCGCCAGCAATGATCGATACACCAGCGACGCGAACCAGCCGGGACGATCGCTGGCGGGCAGGTCCGGCAACGACAGCTTGCCGCTCTGCGCCACCAGCCAGGCATCGGGCGACAGGATGCGAACACGCACGCCATCGGGCGCCAGCCGCGACACTTCCTGCGACAGCGACGTGGAGAAATCCAGCAGCGGGCGGTTGTCGGCCGTCAGCGGCTCGCTGTCGCCATCGGCGGCGATGTGCACGCCCAGCCCGAAGCGATCCAGGCGCAGGCCGCGCGGCAGCTTGAACTCCACCCGGAAGCCGCTGCCGTCTTCCTGCCACTGCGCATTGATGCGGTCGGGCAAAACGCCGGCGTCCGCATCCAAGGCGATGGCCGTCGTCGCGCCCGGCGCGGCGCTGGCCATGAGGTAGCGCTGGGTGTCGTCGCCGCTGGCGATGGAGACAATCAGGTGATCGGCGTTGAGCGCGAGACGATCCGCGGCATCCGCACGACGGCGCTGCGGCGCGCGCACGTCCACGTAGAAATACATCCAGCGATCGTCTTCGGCCAGCATCACGCGTGCGGCCTTGCCCAGCGTCTGCGCCCACGGGCTGAGCGAGGCCCAGTCGTCGGCGTAACCGTCGACGGTGATCGGCACGCTGGTGTGCTGCACGTACCAGGCCGGGCCCGCTGGCGGCAGCGGCGCATCGACCACCACCAGGCTACGGGCCATGGCGCGCGCGGAGGCCACCAACGCCTGCGCCTGGCCTTCGCGCAGCAGCGTTTCCATCTGGCGCACGTACAACCATCCCGCCACCGGCAGGGCCAGCGTGCACAGGGCGACCAGCAACAGCTTCTGGCGCAGGCTCATGCGTGGGGCGTCACGGCGTCCAGCGGTAGCCCACGCCGTGCACGGTTTCGATGGCGTCGAAGTCCGGCGCCAGCGCGATGAACTTCTTGCGGATGCGTTTGATGTGCGAAGTGATGGTCGCGTCGTCCACCACCAGCTCGGCTTCGCGCATCAGCTGGTCGCGGTTCTTCACGTGGCCGGGGAAACGCACCAGCGTGTGCACCATCCAGAATTCGGTGACGGTCAGCGGAATCTCGATGCCGTTCCACAGCACGCGCATGCGCTCGGATTCGAGCTTCAGCGGCCCGTGCTCGATCACCGTCTCGCTGGCCGCCGGGGTCTTCAGCGACTCGATGCGCCGGAACAGCGCGGCGATGCGTGCGGCCAGCTGGTGCAGGCTGGTGTCCTTGGACAGGTAGTCGTCGGCGCCCAGGCGCAGGCCGGAGATCACGTCGAAGTCCGAATCGCGCGCGGTCAGGAAGATGATCGGCAGCGTGGCCGACTTGGCCCGCAGCTCGCGGCAGAGGTCGAAGCCGCCTTCCGGCTCGTCGCCCAGGCCGATATCGATGATGACCAGTTCGGGCAGGCGCATGGCGAAGGCGGTGGAGGCATCGCGACGCGAGCCGTAGCCACGCGTTTCATAGCCGAAGCGGTTCAGCGCCTCGACGTAGTTGGCGCGGATGAGGGGTTCGTCTTCGACGATGGCGATACTGCGGGCCATGGGTAGTCCGGTGTGGAGGATCGGCGTGCGCAGGGTGCTATGGGGGAACCGTTGACGCAAGGCCCGCCCGTCGATTGCCCGCGTTTCGCCCTATCCGCGGCCGTTGCGCGCCGTGCACGAACCCTTTGCCTTCGCTTTGCCATAAACGGTCCGCGGATTGCCCCTTGTCGGACGCTCCGTCCGCCGCGCGCGGCATTCAACTAGGCATGACGGCGCGATTGCAGCGCCGATGGAGATACGACGATGAGCAAACCCGACGCGGACAACACCGAACTCGAACGCGATTTCGAGCCGCTACGCGTGGCCCTGGCGCTGGGCGCCCTGGTGCTCGGCGTGTTGTTCGGCCTGCACTGACCCTTTCCCCCGATGCTCCTGCCGGAGCTTCCTTCACTCCCCTGTCCTGACGGCCAGGGGAGATTTTTCGTTGTGCATAAGGCCACGCAGCTGGTCATTCGGCCCGGGGCGTGCCCTTGGTCACCACGCTGCCCAGTTGCACCATCTGAGGATCGCCGACGGTCACGCTGCCGTTGAGGCCACGGAAGTAGTCCTCGCCTGTGGCGGCAATCAGTCGTTCCATCGAGAAGCCACGCATGCCGCTACCGACGCGTGAGCCGCCACCGGCATTGAACTGGCCGGTCTCCTCGCCGTTCTGCGGCGTCAGGCCATCGATGAAGATGGAGCCGCCGAACATGGCCGCCGCTTCGAGGTTGCGCATTTCGGCGAGATAGATGCGATGCGCGCGGTTGCCGGCTGTCGCGTCGGCGTACTTCGTACGCAGATCGGCCCAGTAGGCATCCGCCTGGGCTTTCTCGCCCGGGGACAACTGAAGATAGGCCTTGGCAAAGGCAGGCTCGAAACGCGGGTCGTGCCGTTCGGAGGCCAGGGCAAGCCATGCCACGCCCAGCGGACGATTGGCCGGGCCTTCGTCGCCGTTGAAGTACATCAATCCCAGCACGTACTGCGCGGGTTTGCTGGCCCAGTAGGCGGCGTCGCGGAGACGTTCGCGGGCACGGCTGTCATGCCCGTAACCGAAATCGCGGGCGGCGGCGCAGAAGTAATACTCGCCGGGTAGGATGCGCTGGATGCCGCCGGGGCAGTAGGCGTTGACCTTGCGCAAAAGGGCGCGCGGGTCGGCCGGCTCGGCCGCGGTGTCGGCGACCGCGCTGCCCATGGCAAACGTGGCGAGTATGGCGAACGAAAGCGTGCGGAACATGCGCATGAGCTGTCTCCCGAGCGGTCGAGTCGATCCCTTTCAGGCCGCCCCTCGCGTGGGGCAACCCTTACCCTGTCATTACCATACTACCGGGTTTGCTATTGCGTCGTGAAAACGGGATCAGCCGCCGATAGCGGCGTGCATACGGCGGATCACGTCCGCGTAGTCCGGGGCGGTGAAGATGGCCGACCCCGCCACGAAGGTATCCGCGCCGCGGCGGCGATGGCGCCGATGTTGTCGGCGTTGACGCCACCATCCACTTCCAGGCGGATGTTGCGGCCACTGGCGTCGATGCGCTCGCGTACATGGCGGATCTTGTCGAGCGCGCCGGGGATGAACTTCTGGCCGCCGAAGCCCGGGTTGACCGACATGATCAGCACCATGTCGATCTTGTCCAGCACGTAGTCCAGCCAGTTCAGCGGCGTGGCCGGGTTGAACACCAGGCCGGCCTCGCAGCCCTCGCCCTGGATCAGCTGGATGGTACGGTCCACGTGCTCGCTGGCCTCCGGATGGAAGCTGATGCTGCGCGCGCCGGCCTTGGCGAAGTCCGGCACGATCCGGTCCACCGGCTTGACCATCAGGTGCACGTCGATGTGCTCGGTGATGCCGTAATCACGCAGCGCTTTCAGCACCATCGGCCCGATGGTCAGGTTGGGCACGTAATGGTTGTCCATCACGTCGAAGTGCACCCACTGCGCGCCGGCATCGAGCACCTTGCGCGTGTCCTCGCCCAGCCGGGCAAAATCGGCCGAGAGGATGGACGGGGCGATGACGGGGGCTTGCTTGGGCATGGCGAATACCGTGGTCGTGTCGACGAAAGCCGGCAGCTTAACCCGCCCACCCTAAAAGCGGCGTACACAACCCCACCCTCGCCCCACCCCGGGTAGGAGCGCACGCACGTGCGCGACATCTTCTCGCGACAACCGCCCGGTAGGAGCGCACGCTCGTGCGCGAAATCTTTTCGCGACAACCACCGGGCTGGCGCGCCAGCCCCCATTCCCGGCCTCAACCCATGTCGCGCACATGCGTGCGCTCCTACGCACCGCCGGCTGCGATGTGTGCGCCAGGCGACGATGTGTGCGTCAGGCAACGCCTTACTTGAAACCCTTCTCCGCCTTGATCCGTTCGTATGCCGCATTGATCTCGCTGGCCCGCGCTTCCGCGCGACGACGCATGTCGTCGGGCAGGTCGCCGAGGCGATCGGGGTGGTGTTCCGAGATCAGCTTGCGGTAGGCACGCTTGATGGCGCGATCGTCGGCGCCGCGCTGGATACCCAGCACGGCATAGGGATCAGGCCCCGCGGCGTTCCGCTGCGGCGGTACGTAACCGCCGCCACCGCCGCCGGGGTTGCCGTAGGCGCGGCCGCCAGCCGTGGCGTTCCAGGCGTAGCCCTTCATCGCCATCAGCGCCATGAGCTCCATGTCGCTGACCCGCAGCGCGAAGGCCAGCTGGCGCAGGATGCCCATTTTCTCCGTGGAAGGATTGCCGCCCTCGGCCAGCACGGTCTCGATGACCACGTCGATCACCGGGAAGGCATGGTCGCGACGGTGACCCACCCACTGGCGCAGCTCGTCGATGACCTCGGTGGCGTTGAATTCGGGCTGCTTGCCCTCGTTGAACGCATCGATGGCCTGCCGGCGCTGGTCCTGGTCCAGGCTCATGCGGACCATCAGCCGCTCGGCGATGGCGATCTCCGCCTCCGAAATGCGCCCGTCCGCCTTGGCCACCGCGCCGATCAGCGCGAACAGCGGCGCGATGTAGCCGCCCTGCGCGGGTGTGCGCCGGCGCTGCTGCTGGCGGCTGGCGTCGAACATGAAGCCGAGCGCGCCGCCAATGAGCGCGCCGAGCAGGTTGTGGGTGGCCCACATGCCCAGGACCGCGCCGATGAGAGTGCCGGAAAAATTCATGGAGCGGCCCTGGAGGGGGTCTGTGCGGAAAACCACTGGGCCAGCTGGTCGAGTTCCGCATCGGTGAGTGGGCCGGTGGCCGCCCGCATCACGGGGATGTCCCGGCGGCCGTCACGGTATTGGCGCAAGGCATCGCGCAGGTAGTCGAGCTTCTGTCCCGCCAGGTTCGGCGCACCCGGTATCCGCGCCATGCCATCCTCGCCATGGCACGCCGCGCACAGCCCCAGTCGCGCCGGCCTGGCAGGCGGCGCGGCGGCATGGGCGGTGGCGGAAACGGCCAGGAAGAGCGCCGCGTGCAGTAGGAATCGCATGGCAAGGTAATAAGGGCAGTAACCGGGAATTCTAGCAGGCGGACTACGTCCGCCTGCGGGTAGGAGCGCACGATGTGCGCGAACGAAATATCCTCACCCAACGTGCTCCCCTTCCACCACCCCATACCCTTCCCCTCCCACCCGTGCCTCCCCGCCCCGCGTAGGAGCGCACGATGTGCGCGAACCCCCACCCCCCACGCTACGAATGAAGCAAGGCGTCGGCACAGGCGGGCGCTTCCGTGAGCCGGGTGGTGAGGGTCCGGCATTGCTTCGTTTGTCGCATGGAAACGCCTTACCTAGTGCGACGGTCGGCTTCGTTCGCTTTAGCTGACGCTGACGGGTCGCGCACATCGTGCGCTCCTACGGAAGGCGCATCGGTGAGGCCCAACCATCAGGCGCGTCGATCGGGCGCGTCGATCGAGCCCGGCGATCAGGCGCCTCCGCAGCGATGCCAGCCCGCCGGTACATACGCGAGGGCCGCCGGTACAATGACGCCTTTCGAACCGTCCCCTCCCGGAGTGCCCGCCGTGCCTACCACCCTTTCGCAATCCGACCTGCCCGGCCTCGAGCTCATCCATCGCGGCAAGGTGCGCGACGTCTACGCCCTGCCCGGCAACCGCCTGCTGATGGTCGCGACCGACCGGCTGTCGGCGTTCGACGTGGTGCTGCCGGATCCGATCCCCGGCAAGGGTGAAATGCTGACCCAGATCTCGAACTTCTGGTTCGAGAAGACCCGGCACATCATTCCGAATCATCTCACCGGCGAGGACGTTGCCTCGGTGCTCCCCGCCGGCGTCGACCCCGCGCTATACGCCAAGCGCGCCGTCATCACCAAGCGGCTCAAGCCCGTGCCGGTCGAGGCCATCGCCCGTGGCTACATCATCGGCTCCGGCTGGAAGTCCTACCAGGCCACCGGCGAGATCTGCGGCATCCGCCTCCCCCAGGGCCTGGAGCAGGCGCAGCAGCTGCCGGCACCGATCTTCACCCCGTCGACCAAGGCGGCCGTGGGCGACCACGATGAGAACGTCAGCTTCGACGTCGTGGTGGATGCCGTGGGCGAGGATCTGGCCAACGCCGTCCGCGAGGCCACCCTGGCGATCTACGCTTTCGCCGCCGCCTACGCCGCGGAGCGCGGAGTGATCATCGCCGACACCAAGCTGGAGTTCGGCACGGACGAGCACGGGGTGCTGCACGTGATGGACGAGATGCTGACGCCGGATTCCTCGCGGTTCTGGCCGGCGGACAACTACCAGCGCGGCATCAGTCCGCCCAGCTACGACAAGCAGTTCGTCCGGGACTACCTCGAGGCCCTGGGCTGGAACAAGACGCCGCCCGCACCGAAGGTGCCTGCCGACGTCATCGAAGGCACAGCCGCCAAATACGCCGAGGCCCTGGACAAGCTGGCCGGCATCCGCCTGACCTGAGCCTTGCCGCGCCGCACGCTTGACGTGCGGCGCCCGAGGGTCAACGCTTGCCTTCCATGCCCCGGCCGGGGCGCCATGCCCGGCCTGGGACGCCACGCTTCCGGGGGTTCCCATGCGCGACGCGGCACGCTGGTTCGGCAACTATGGCCGTGACCACCAGAACGAGACCAACCAGCTGATCCACTGGATCTGCGTGCCGGCCATTACCTGGACGGTGGTGGCGTTGTTCTGGCTGCTGCCCGTGCCGGGCTGGCTCGGGCGACCCGGGCTATGGGCGGTTCTGGCGATGTTCCTGGCCTTCTGTTTCTACTTCTACCGTCTGTCGCGCAAGATCGGACTCGCCATGGCGGGCGCCTTCATCATCCTGGCCCTGGTGACCGATTCGCTCTACCGCAACATCGGCAGCAGCGGGCTGCTGTGGTCGGCCATCATCGTCTTCGTGGTGGCGTGGGTCGGCCAGTTCATCGGCCACCGCATCGAAGGCAAGCGGCCGTCCTTCCTGACCGATCTGCAATACCTGCTGATCGGACCCGCCTGGCTGATGAGCAAGGCGCTGTCCCGCTTCGGTACCCCTTACTGATGCTGGCGCGCACGTGACCCAGACCCTCCTCACACTGTTGTCGGCCGTCATCTGGCTGGTGCTCTACGCCAGCGTCGGCGCCGTCGTGCCCGCCGTGATCGGCTGGTCGGCCCTGCGCTGGCTTGAACGTACCCCGGTGGTGTTCAACCGCACCTATCTGGCCATGCTGGTTTGGCTGCTGATCGCGCTGGGCGTGGGTGGGACGGTGCTGTTGCTGACACGCCACGGGCAACCGCTGGACGCCTCCTTGCTTGAACTGGCCTGGGTGCGCGGGTGGCTGGTGCTGGACATGCTGCTCGGCGCCTTCCTCATCTGGCGCCTCGTTCCGCGCGTCGACGCTCGCCGGGTCAAGCCCACCAGCGCCTGCATGACCGTGGCCATCCTGATGGTGGTCGGCATCGTCGGTTTTATGGCCCTGCATCGATAGTCGCCCACTATCGAAAACATAAAAACGATCACTTGGACATCACCTGTGGCGCCCTCATAATGAGATCCATTCCCATCTGAGGATTTTCGTCATGGCCCGCACCATCAAGTACGCCGCGACGCATTTCAGCATCGCGTTTTCCATGAGCTACGCCGTCAACCAGAACCTCGCCGTCAGTGCGCTGGTGGGTGTGGCCGAGCCGATCGCGTTTGCCCTCGGTCGCGACCTGTTCCGCCAGCGCCGCACCGACCTGCCCCTACCGCGCGCCGCCTGAGCCCCCGCCGACCCGGGCATTGGTGTCCGTGACCGACCGGGTGAAATCCCTGAACGGGATGTCGGTGATACCGACCAGGCCGATGTGCGAGTTTTCGCCATCCAGCACCCGACCGGTCACGGCTGGTCGATGTACTGGAACCAGTGCGTACCCACGACGACACCCGACGCCACCGCGGCGTCCACGAAGCGCGCGTAGGCTTTGCCCCGCTCCTCCTCGCTACCCACGGCCGCCACGCCATTGCCGAACGGCCCGCGATCGGCCGAACCGAAATGGAATTCCGTGATCATCACGGGTTTGTCGAGCGCGCGGAACGCGGCCACGTCGAAACCGTGCTCCGGCACATCCGTGTAGGTGTTGATGCTGGTGACGTCCGCGTAGGCGGCGCTGGCCTGCTCCACTTCCGGGGTGCGAATGGCGAGCCGACCACCCAGGAACAGGTGATGCGGATCCGCTTTCTTGAGCGTCTGCGCGACGGTGCGGAAGTACTGGTCGGCGAACAGGCGCAGGAAGGCGATGTTGTCCGCGGCCACGGCAGGATGCGCTTCGCTCGGATCCGGCGCCTTGAAGCCCTTGGCAGCCACCTGGTCCCACGTGGTGACGCTCACGCCCCATGCCTTGGCGAAGCTGGCGGCGTCACCGTGGGTCTTTTTCAGGTAGGTCAGGAAGGCCTGCTTCGCGGGGCTTTCGGGCCCTTGCGCAAGCGCCCCTACGGCCAGCGCCCAACGCCCTTGCGGCCCCTGCCCGGCCCAGGCCAGTTCGTTGTCGGCAAAGTAACCGAGCAACCACGGATCGTTGGCCACGCCCTTGCTCGCGTTGGCGACGGCCACTTCGGTGGCTTTCAGGAAACGCGGGTCGAATGGATCCGGCATTCGGCCCCAGTAGTCGTAGCCGGTACTTACCGTATTGAAGTCGCCCTTGATGAGGATCGGCACCGTGTAGGCGATGCGGTGATCGGTGGCGAAAGCCGGATCGCTCCAGTTGCCCAGGGTGTTGAAGTGCCAACCGCGCAGGCGATCGACACTGCGCTTGCGCCAGGCGGATGCGTAATCGTTGCCCAGGCTGCGCGACACGTTCTGCGAATAGATGTCCCACCAGCGCCCGTGGTTCATGCCGTTGTCGCGCTGCGAGCCCTGGTCGCTGCGGCTGTCGGCGACACCGCTGAACGTGCCATGGTCCACGCCCGGATCGAGGAACATGAACTCACGGCCTTGCACATAGGTGCGGGCGTCGGTGAGGTTCACGGCATTCACGCCCAGCGAGAAGAACGCGTGGCCCTCCGGCGTCACCAGCCACCAGCGATCGTCCTGCTTCTGCATGTGGAAGAAGCCGGTGACCTTGAGTGCCGGCCGATCGAGGCGACCACCGAAACGATCGAGGCCCGGCAACGCCGTGGCACCTTTCGCATGATCCATGTCGGTCGGTAGCGCCGCGCGCTCCTTCAAGGCCGCATCGCTGTCGATCTTCTCCGGCCATGTCGCGCGGGTGAACTGCCCGTACCGATCGACGATGCCGGTGTACGCCTTGCGCAGGTCGCCGTCGCCCGACACGACGTCCAGCGTGCCGAACAGCAGCGTCTGCGCAGCACCCGGTTGCGGCATGGACAAGGTCACCGAGGTGATCGCGCCGGCATCCACGGCACCGTCCACAGCGGTGGCGACCAGTCGCTTTTCTTTGCCGTCGTCGAAGGGCATGGGCGGCCCGACCTGCATGCCGAAGGCACGCGGCGAGGTGGCTTTCAGCGTCACGGAAAGGTCTGCGGCGGCCCGGGTGGCAGGCCGACCACCGTCTTCAGGTGCTTTCCGCCCGAAGCGATATCGATGATGAGCGTCACCGGCCAGGGCATGCCGTTCTGCACGCGCAGGCGCATCGTTCCATCGGGTTGCCACGCCCAGGTGCCTTGCGCCGGTGCGAGCACCAGCGAGGGCGAGGGAGACGGCTTGAAGGTCACCGCCACCAGTGCGTCGCCGTCGGCCGACTTGCGCGGTGTGGCGTCGAGCGTGGCGTCCCGTGTCGTGACATGCGCGGCGGCGGACGGGTGGACGAGATCGACCGTGGCCGCCGGGGCGGCGACGGTGGTTGTCAGGAGCAGCAGGGGCAGGTAGGTACGCATGCCCTGAATCTGCCACGAAACGCTTGAACGCGGGTTACACGGGGCCGCCGTCGGGGCGAGTGCCTACACGCTTTTCCGCCGCCACAGGTAATACACCGGCACGCCGACGGCAATGATGAGCAGGCTCATCCCGGCATCGCCCGGCTCGGTGATCGCGGTAGCGGCAATCACGCAAAACACTGTCGTCGTGAACACCAGAGGCAGCACGGGATAACCTGGCACGAGGTAAGGCGAGGGCTCGTCGCGCAGCTTCCTGCGATACCAGAAGATGGTCGCGATGCCGAACGCATGTGACAGCCATTCGCCGACCGTCGTGTAGTTGAGCAGCGCCTTGAAGCTGCCGGACAGGATCAGCACGATCGCCCAACCACCCAGCGCCGCCAGTGCGAACTGCGGCGCACCGGTCTTTGCGTCGATGCGCGCGATCGGCGGAAGAACATGCCGTCCGCGCTCATCACCTGCAGCACGCGTGCGCCACCAGCGATGGCGATGCTGCAATAACCGAAGGTCGAGCAGGCGATGCCTACGGCGATGATGGTCGCGCCGGATTCACCGAACACGCGACGCATGAGGTCCGCGGCGGGCGCCGTACTCGCGGCCAGCCCGGCATGCCCCAACCCGGCCATGTAGGCGATGTTGACCAGCACGTAGCAGACCACGACGGCGAGCATGCCCAGGCCCAGCGCGCGTGGCAGCGTGCGTTGCGGCTCGCGCACTTCGCCCGCCAGGTCGTTGAGATAGTGGAAACCGCCATAGGCGAACAGCGCCGGCAGGATCGCACCGATCACCGTGCTGGCCGGCACGTCGTGCGTGGGGTCGGCCACGAACGCCGCGCCCAGGTGCCCTCGCGCCAGGTAGATGCCCACGACGATCAGCAACGCGACCGCCCCGAGCTTCAGCACGGTGAAGATGTTCTGCACCCAGGCGCCAGCACGGATGCCGAACAGGTTCACTGCCACGATGAACGCGATGGCCCCCACGGCCAGCGGCTTGACCCACTCCTGGGGCAGGCCGGTCGCACGGCATGCGTAGTCGGCGAACGTGGTGGCGACGGCGGCGACACTGCCCGGGTAGTTGATCAGCGCCATCGTCCAGCCGAACAGGAACGCCGGCAGCTGGCCGAAGGCCTCGCGCAGGTAGACATAGGTGCCGCCCGCCTGCGGCCGACGCGCCCCCAGTTCCGCATAGCAGAGCACGCCGGCAAGGGTGAGCAGCCCGCCGAGCGTCCAGAGCAGGATCACCTCCGTACCCGAACTGGTCAGCTGCGCCACCGTGGCCGGCGTGCGGAAGATGCCCGCTCCGATCACCCCGCCGATGACGATCATCGCGGCGTCCCAGATGCCGAGGCGACGGAGGTAGTGAGCTGGCTGTGGTGCGGGCATCACCGGACGATGCCACAACCGCCCGCGCGATGCGATGTGCCGTCGTCGACCACCACGACTGATCGATGATCGCGCGGGGGGTAGGAGCGCACGATGTGCGCGATGGAGGCTCGCCGCGTTGCCGCGTTGCCGCGTTGCCGCGTTGTTGGCTTTTCGCGCACATCGTGCGCTCCTACCCGCGGACGTCGGGAGTCGGGCGCGGGGCTTCTTGCGATGCGGCGGACGCCGCTGTTTCGACGGAGCACCACCGTCGAGACGATGGACGGATGACATCGCATCCTGGCAACAAGGCACTACGTCGCGGGCGGGTTTCCGAAGCCGGTCGCATCTACCTCGTCACGGCCGTGGCCTGGAACCGTGCACCGATCTTCGGGGATTACCGCATCGCGCGACGGATAGCTCGCATCATTCACGCACCGGCCACCTGGCGACACGCCGAATGCCTTGCCTGGGTACTGATGCCCGACCATTGGCATGGCCTGGTGCAACTCGACGACCATGCCGATGCCGACCTGTCGAAGATGGTCAGGAAGCTGAAGTCGCTGGTGACGAAAGCGCTGCGGGACGAAGGACGCGCCTCACCCGTATGGCAGCGGGCGTTCCATGACCGAGCGTTGCGTGCCGATGAGGATGTCCGTGCGGCGGCGCGTTACATCGTGGCCAACCCGGTACGCGCCGGGCTGGTGCGGCGTGTGGGGGATTACCCGTATTGGGACGCGGTTTGGGTGGGGGTGGATGCGGATGGGGGGTGAGGGGCGGGACGTCTGGCGGGGATCGTGGGTGTTGCGTGTTTCGGCACGGATGATCGCGCACATCGTGCGTTCGTACGCTACGGCCATCGCGTACATCGTGCGCTCGGACGCTACGGCCATCGCGCACATCGTGCGCTCCTACATGGGCCTCGCGGGGCTTTATAGGAGCGCACGATGTGCGCGATGCGGTTTGCCGAAACGCTATTTCTTCTTCGGAATGTAAAGATCCGTGATCGTTCCCTCGTACACCTCGGCGGCCATGCCGACGGACTCGCCGAGCGTCGGATGCGGGTGCACGGTGCGGCCGATGTCGCCGGCTTCCGCGCCCATTTCGATGGCCAGGACCAGTTCGGAGATGAGGTCGCCCGCGTGCGGGCCGACGATGCCGGCACCGACAATGCGGTGGGTTTCCTCGTCGAAGATCAGCTTGGTGAAGCCTTCGGTGCGATCGATGCCGATGGCGCGTCCGGAGGCCGCCCACGGGAACTTGCCCACGCCGACCTTCAGGCCCTTCTCCTTCGCCTCGCGCTCGGTCACGCCCACCCAGGCGATTTCCGGATCGGTGTAGGCCACCGACGGGATGACGCGCGCATCGAAGAAGCTCTTCTGCCCGCCGGCGGCTTCGGCGGCCACCTTGGCCTCGTGCGTAGCCTTGTGGGCCAGCATGGGCTGGCCGACCAGGTCGCCGATGGCGAAGATGTGCGGGACGTTGGTGCGCATCTGACGATCGACAGGGATGAAGCCCCGTTCGCTGACTTCCACGCCGGCCTTGTCGGCACCGATCTTGTTGCCGTTGGGCGAGCGCCCGACCGACACCAGTACGCGGTCATACACCGTGGTCTCGGGGATGCTGTCACCCTCGAAGGTGATCTCGATGCCTTGCTTCGTGGCCTTCGCCGCGACCACCTTGGTCTTGAGGTGGATGCCCTTATAGCGCTTGGCAATCCGGCCCTGTAGCGGCTTGACCAGATCGAGGTCGGCGCCCGGCATCAGCTGGTCCGCCAGTTCCACCACCGTGACTTCCGAGCCGAGGCCCGCGTAGACCGTCGCCATTTCCAGGCCGATGATGCCGCCGCCGACGACCAGCATCTTCTTCGGCACGTCGCGCAGTTCCAGCGCGCCGGTGGAATCGATGACGCGCTCGTCGTCCCACGGGAACGAGGGCAGCTTCACCGACTGCGAGCCGGCGGCGATGATGGCGTTCTCGAAGCGGATCAGCTTGGTGCCTTCGGCCGTCTGCACTTCCAGCTCGTGCGCGGAGATGAAGCTGCCCACGCCGGTGACCGTGCGTACCTTGCGGGCCTTGGCCATCTGCGCCAGGCCGCCGGTGAGCTTGCCGACCACCTTGTCCTTGAACGAGCGCAGCTTGTCGAGGTCGATCACCGGCTTGCCGAACGCGATGCCGTGCGCCTCGATGGCGGCGGCTTCGTCGATCACGGCGGCCGCGTGCAGCAGTGCCTTCGACGGGATGCAGCCGACGTTGAGGCACACGCCGCCGAGCGACTCATAGCGCTCCACCAGCACCACGTCCAGGCCGATGTCCGCGCCACGGAACGCGGCGGTGTAGCCGCCAGGACCCGAGCCCAGCACGACCAGCTGGCATTCGATGTCGGCCTTGCGACCGGAATCGCCGGCGGCCTTCGCCGTCGACGACGGCGCAGCAGCGGGCGATGCGGACGAGGCAGCCGCGGGCGCAGCGGACGATTTCGGCGGTGCCGGCGCGGGCGACGGCGTGGCCGGCGCGGGGGCGTCCTTCACCGTCGACTGGCCGACGGCCTTGCCGGCGTCGGACGATGCGTCGCTACCGGAGGCTTCGATGAGGGCGATGACGCTGCCGTCGTTGAGTTCGTCGCCGATCTTGACCTTGATCTCGACGATGGTGCCGGCCTGCGAAGCGGGCACGTCCATCGTGGCCTTGTCCGACTCCAGCGTGACCAGGCTCTGGTCCTTGGCGACCGTGTCGCCCACCTTCACCAGGATCTCGATCACCGGCACATCGTGCGAGCCGCCGAGGTCGGGTACTTTCAGTTCGATCGTGTTAGCCATGCGTATCGCCTCCGGTCAGAGCAACAGGCGACGGATATCGCCGAGCTGCTGGGCAAGGTACACGGCGAAGCGTGCGGCCAGGGCACCGTCGATGACGCGGTGGTCGTACGACAGCGACAGCGGCAGCATCAGGCGCGGCGCGAATTCCTTGCCGTTCCAGACGGGCTTCATCTGCGCCTTGGACACACCCAGGATCGCCACTTCCGGCGCGTTGACGATCGGCGTGAACGCCGTGCCACCGATGCCGCCCAGCGAGGAGATGGAGAAGCAGCCGCCCTGCATGTCGGCCGCCGTGAGCTTCTTGTCGCGCGCCTTCTTCGAGATCTCGCCCAGTTCGGCGGCGAGGTCGAGCAGGCCCTTGGTATCCGCGTTGCGGATCACCGGCACCACAAGGCCATCGGGCGTATCCACCGCGATGCCCACGTTGTAGTACTTCTTCAGCGTCAGCGTTTCACCGGCCGCATCGAGCGACGCGTTGAACTGCGGGAATTTCTTCAGCGCCGCGACCACCGCCTTGATCTGGAACACCAACGGCGTGACCTTCAGGTCCTTGTTCTCTTCGCCGAGCTTCTTGCGGAAGGCTTCCAGCTCGGTGATGTCGGCGTCTTCGAACTGCGTGACGTGCGGGATCATGGCCCAGTTGCGGGCCAGGTTGGCTGCCGAGATCTTCGGGATACGGCCCAGTGGTTTTTCTTCCACCTCGCCGAACTTCGAGAAATCCACCTTCGGCCACGGCAGCAGGCTGAGGCCGTTGCCACCGCCGGCGGAAGCGCCACCTGCGGACGGCGCGGCGCCCGAGGTCATCACCTGCTTCACGTAGCCGGACACGTCCTCGCGCTGGATGCGGCCACCGCGGCCACTACCCTTGACCTGGGCCACATCGACGCCGAGTTCGCGGGCGAAGGCGCGCACGGCCGGGCTGGCGTACGGGGCGTTGCCCGGCATGATGACGCTGGCGTCGAACGACACCGGCGGCGTACGCGGCGCACCGCCAACCGGCTCCGGCTTCGAGGCGCCGGAGGCCGACGACGAAGCGGCTTCGTGCCTGGGTGCCTCGGCGGGCGCCTCGGCGATACCCGGCTTGTCGGTGGAGGCGGCGGGCTGGGCGTCTGCCGCCGCGGCCTCGGCGGATTCACCGCCCTGCCCTTCCAGCACGGCGATCAGGTCGCCGTCGTTCACCTCGTCGCCGACCTTGACCTTCAGTTCCTTGATGACGCCCGCGGCCGGGGCCGGGATGTCCATCGTGGCCTTGTCGGATTCCAGGGTCATCAGGCTCTGGTCTTTCTCGACCGTGTCGCCGACCTTGACCATCAGCTCGATGATCGGCACCGGCTTGCCGCCGATGTCGGGCACGGTGACGTTGACCGGGCCGGAGGCCTTCGTCGCGGACGGCGCCTTGGCCGCCGACGGCGCCGGGGCGGCGGCAGGCGCTGCGGCGGGCTTGGCGTCGGCGGCCTTGGGGACGCCTTGGCGGCGTCCGGCTTGGAGGCATCGGCCTTCGGCGCCTCAGCCTTGGCCGTGTCGGCCGGGGCGTCGCCCTCGGCCTCGACCAGCGCGATGACGTGGCCTTCGTCCACCTCGTCACCGACCTTGACCTTCAGCTCCTTGATGACGCCGGCAAACGGCGCCGGCACTTCCATCGTGGCCTTGTCGGATTCGAGCGTCACCAGGCTCTGGTCTTTCTCGACGCGATCGCCGACCTTGACCATGATTTCGATGACGGGGACCGCGCTACCACCAATATCCGGTACGCGGGCTTCTTTGACGTCGGCCATGGAACCTCCAGAAAAACAGGCATCGGCGGGCGGCTAACCCTCCGGCGGGGGAATAGGGCGCCCATGCTGCGGCGCAACCGGAAGATTGTAATCCCTCGCGCGGCTTTTCCCACGATTCAAACGCTCGTTCGGCCAAAAACCGTGGGACATGGCCGATTCATGGCGCGCAACCACGCCCGTGTAGGAGCGGACGATGTCCGCGAATCCAGATGCGACAACGGAACCCAGATGCCAAAACGACCGTGGCGCCTTATCGCGGACATCGTCCGCTCCTACAAGGCGCGGTCGCGTTTACACGGGGCGGTCGCGTTTACACGGGGCGGTCGCGTTTACAGGGGCGGTTGGCGGTGGGCTGTTCCGTGGGTGGCGTGCCCACCACGCGGATCTCGCTCTGCGGATAGGGAATGGTGATGCCTTCCTCGTCGAATCGCTCCTTGATCCGGCGCAGCAGGTTGGTCTGCGCGCCCTGCATGTCGGCTACGGCAGTCCAGGCGCGGATGACGAGGTTGACGCTGGAATCGCCCAGGGCGTCGGTCCAGACGCCGGGCGCCGGGTCCTTGAGAATGCGCGGGTCGGCCTCGAACAGATCGGTGATGACCTTCATGGCCTTGCCGATGTCGTCGCCGTAGCCGATGCCCACCTTGAACTCGAACCGGCGAGTGCCGCGCACGTTGTAGTTGATGATCGCGTCGCCGCCTACCTTGGCGTTGGGCACCACGGCCTCGCGGTTGTCGGGCGTGACCAGGAAGGTATGCATCAGGTTGACGCTCTGCACCGTGCCGTCGATACCACCCACGGTGACGTAATCACCCACGCGGAACGGGCGGAACAGGATCAGCAGCACGCCCCATGCCAGATTGGACAGCGAGCTGGTGAGTGCCAGGCCACGGCCAGGCCAGCGGCGCCGATGGCGGCGATGAACGAGGCGGTGGGGATGCCGATGGTACCCAGCACCTGGATGAACAACAGCGCCAGCAGCACGCCGTAGATGGCATTGCGCAGGAACAGCGCCAGCGTGACGTCGACCCGCGCCCGCTCCAGCGCGCGCCGGCCCAGGTTGGCGAGCCGCGCGGCGATCCAGAAGCCGATCACCAGCAGCGCGATGGCCAGGCCGATACGGATGGAGTACGTGAGGATAAGCGCGCGCATGGCGGCGTCTACGCCGACACGGTCGAGAAAATCGTTCATGGGCCTGCCTTCGGACGTGGGAAAAATGCGCGTCGAGGCTAGCAGCGAACGGGTGAAGAGGTGGTTTCGGGGCACAAAAAACCCGCGCCCCGAAAGGGTGCGGGTCATGCGGCGGCGATCAGGGCGTCGGCGTGCCCGCGGCCGGCACCGCGGCCTTGTGCGGTACCTGGGCCGTCTGCGGCGCGTCGATCTTGCGGCCGCCGTACGGCAGCACTTCGGCGGCTACCTTCGGGTCCGCCTTGATCATGGCCACCTCGTCGCTGACGATGTGGGCGGCCTCGTCGAGCGGGGTCCCTTGGCCTTCTTCGCGTCGGCTTCCTGCTTGATCTCCGACTTCAGGCTGCGCTCGTTGGCGTTGAGGCCGTCGTCACCCGTGCTGTCATCGGACGCGTCCGCCGCGCTACCGTCGCCACCGAAGATGGCCTTGCGACGGTTGCGGAAGTCCGTCTGCATCGCCTCGTACTGCTTGCGCTCGGCCTGGCGGGCTGCGAAGTTGAGCGAGATGTCGGTCTTGTCGCGCAGCTTCTTGTATTGGGCCATCTCGTCGAGCATCAGCTTCCAGGCCGGCGACGTGGCCACGCGGGCCTCGTGCTTCTGGTTGAGCGGACCGACGATGGGCTTCAGGTCGGCGACCGGCTTGTAGTCGGCCGGATCGATATGACGCCACGGCAGCGCGTTGTCGTAAGTGGACTCACCGAATTCCTTCGCGTCGCCGTTCTGCGGGAACTGCACGTCCGGAGTGACGCCACGCAGCTGCGTGCTGTCGCCGTTGATGCGGATGAACTCCGCGATCGTCATCTTCAGCTCGCCGTACTTGGCGTCCTCGCCCGTCTGCGCCTTGCCGAAGCGGTCCAGGTCGACCAGGTTCTGCACGGTGCCCTTGCCGAACGTGGGCTCGCCGATGATGATGCCGCGGCCGTAATCCTGGATGGCGGCGGCGAAGATCTCCGACGCCGAGGCCGAGCCGCGATTGACCATGACGGCCATCGGGCCGTCCCAGGCCATGCCCGGAGCGTCGTCGCCCTGCGCGTCGATCTGGCCACGCGCGTCGCGCACCTGCACCACCGGGCCGGTATCGATGAACAGGCCGGTGAGCTCGGTGGCTTCCGACAGCGAGCCGCCGCCGTTGTTGCGCAGGTCCATAATGACGCCGTCGACCTTCTGCGCCTTCAATTCGGTCAGCAGCTTGGAGACGTCGCGGGTGGCGCTCTTGAAGTTGGTGTCGCCGTTACGGCGCGCGCCGAAGTCCTGGTAGAACGTGGGCAGGTCGATCACGCCGATCTTGCGGGTGACATCGCCGTCCTTGACCTCGATGACCTTGGACTTGGCGGCCTGCTCTTCCATCGTCACCTTCTTGCGAACCAGGGTTCACGATGTCGTGCTTGCCGTCCACGCCGGCATCGGCGGGGAGTATCTCGATGCGGACCGTGGTGTCCTTCTTGCCGCGGATCAGCTTGACCACGTCGTCCTGGCGCCAGCCGACCACGTCGACCATCGGGCCGGTCTCGCCCTGGCCGATGGCGACGATGCGGTCACCGGCCTTCATCTTGCCGGATTTGAACGCCGGGCCGCCGGGCACCAGCTCGCGGATGGTGGTGTAGTCGTCGCGCGCCTGCAGCACGGCGCCGATGCCTTCGAGCGACAGGCGCATGGCGATGTCGAAGGCATCCGCGGCGCGGGGACCGAGGTAATCGGTATGCGGGTCGGTGGAGTTGGCGTAGGCCGTCATGAAGGCCTGCGTGGCGTCTTCATTGTCCAGCTGGCGCACGCGCGAGATGTACGTGGCGTAGCGCTTGTCCAGCGTCTTGCGGATGTCGTCGTCGGTCTTGCCGGCCAGCTTCAGGCGCAGCCAGTCGTTCATGGTGCGCTTGCGCCACACGTCGTCCAGCTCGGCCTGGTTCTTCGGGGCGGCGGCTTCTTGCGGTCGAAGTTGAAGCTTTCGTTGCCGCTGAAGTCGAACCCCTTGGCCAGCAGGCCGCGGGCGTAGTTCATGCGGTCCACGGCGCGGGTGATGTACAGGTTGAACACCGAGAACGGGGCGGTCAGGTCCTGGTTCCAGATCGCGTCGTCGAGCTGGGTCTTCATCGGCTCGAACTTGGCCAGGTCTTCCTGGGTGAAGAAGACCTTCTCGCTGTCCAGCGCTTCGATATAGGCCTTGTAGATCTTGGCCGACATGGCGTCGTCCAGGGGCTGGGCCTGGTAATGGAAACGCGTGAGGAAACGCGCGGACAGCTGCGAGGCCTGGGCTTCGGCCGGGGTCGGCTTCAGCGGCAGGGTGGATTCCTTGCGCTGCGGCTCGGGCGAGGTCGCGGCTTCCGAAGCATCCTTCGGCTGGGGAGCGGCCGATTTGGTCGCGGGCGCGGTGTCCGGCTGCGGTTTGGCGTTCTGGGCGTGGATACCTGCCGTCGAAAGGGCGAGCAGGAGGGCGAACGCGGGACGAAGGGTCATGTAGTCGCAGCCTCGGGATGCGTTGAAACGTTTATTCGACGACACCCGCGCGTGAGCCATGAGGTCGGCATGGTAGGAGGATCGCACTAACGGGCCCGAAGCGACATGGTTGAACCCCATCGCCTCACCCGCCTCGCGCAGTGCATCGAACTCGTCCGGCGTCCAGTAACGGACCACCGGGTGGTGATGCGCCGTCGGCTGCAGGTACTGGCCGATGGTGATCATGTCGACGTCATGGTTGCGTAGATCGCGCATGGTCTCCAGCACCTGGTCCATGGTCTCGCCCAGGCCCAGCATGATGCCGGACTTGGTGGGGACATCCGGGTGCTGCGCCTTGAACCGCTTGAGCAGGTCCAGCGACCACTGGTAATCAGCGCCCGGCCGGACCTCGCGGTACAGGTGGGGCACCGTCTCGAGGTTGTGGTTGAAGACGTCCGGCGGGAAATCCTTCATGACCTCCAGCGCGCGCTCCATACGGCCCTTGCCGCGGAAATCCGGGGTGAGGATCTCGATGCGGATGTTGGGGCTGGCGTGGCGCACGGCGCGGATGCAGGAGGCGAAGTGCTCGGCACCGCCGTCGCGCAGGTCGTCACGGTCCACCGAGGTGATCACCACGTACTTCAGCCGCATGTCGCGGATGGTCTCGGCCAGGCGGGCCGGCTCCAGCGGATCGGGCGGCTGCGGGCGGCCGTGGGCCACGTCGCAGAACGAGCAGCGCCGGGTGCAGACCTCGCCCAGGATCATGAAGTGGCGGTGCCCTTGGAGAAGCACTCGTGGATGTTCGGGCAGGACGCTTCCTCGCACACCGTGACCAGCGAGTTCTCGCGCAGGCGTGCCTTCAGTTCCTGCACGGCATTGCCCTGCGGCAGGCGCACGCGAATCCAGCCCGGCTTGCGCAGCGTGGGCACGTTCGTGTCGAAGCCCGCGCGGTTGAGCGCGATCTTGTCGTTGCCGAGCATCTTCTCGCCGGGTTTGTCGACGACGGCGATGGGGATGCTGCGTGGGGAAAGGGAAGAGGTTTGGCTCATGACGGCTACGTCCTCAGACCGCGAGGCGGGCGGGGAGTTCGGGAAGGGTGGGATCGGCGGCGACGGCGGAAAAGCCGAACTGCTTACAGAATTCCTGTACCAGGACGTCTTCCACGTCCACCAACCGCGACGGACCGCCCAAGTCTAACACCTGGGTGACTTCCAAACCCTTGTACCCGCAGGGATTGATGCGGTGGTAAGGGGCCAGATCCATGTCCACGTTGAAGGCCAGGCCATGGAAGCTGCACCCGCGCCGGATGCGCAGGCCCAACGCGGCGACCTTGGCCCCGGCGACATAGACCCCGGGGGCACCCTCCTGCCGCTCCGCCCCGATGTTCCACTCGCCCAGGGTGTCGATGATGGCCTGCTCGATACGGCAGACCAGCTCGCGGACGCCCACGCCCACCCGCCGCAGGTCGATCATGGGGTAGGCCACGATCTGGCCCGGGCCGTGGTAGGTCACCTGGCCGCCGCGATCCACGCGCACCACCGGGATGTCGCCCGCCGCCAGCACGTGCTCTTCCTTGCCGGCCTGGCCCAGCGTGAACACGGGATCGTGCTCCAGCAGCCACAGCTCGTCGACGGTGTCGTCCGTGCGGTTGTCGGTGAAGGCGCTCATGGCCTTCCAGGTGGATTCGTAGGGAACACGCCCCAGCCGGCGGACGTTGAGGGGAAGGGTCATGGGGGGGACGGTTCGTAGGGACTGTCGGAAAGTTGTGGGCCCCGGGCCGGCGAATCAAGCCAGGCCCACAACCGTGTAGGAGCGCACGATGTGCGCGAAAAGCCAACAACGCGATGACGCGGCAAGGCCACGTCGGGCCACGTCGGGCCACGCCGCACACCCCGATCGCGCACATCGTGCGCTCCTACCCGCGGCAAGCCCCCGCCCCGCGTGGACGGTTCACATCGTGAAACGGATGTTCTCGTCCGCGCGGAGGGTGCTGTGGGCTTCGAGGTATTTCTCGCGGCTGGGGGCGACGAAGCTCACCGTCACCGACTGGTAGTTGCCGGCGGGGGTGAGCTTGGTGGACAGCGTCTCGTGGAGCACTTCCAGACCGATGCCGTGCAGCAGCGCCGGGATGTGCTTGTCGAGGCCGGCGGCGGCGTTGCCGATCGCCGTGATCTCGAACTCGCCCGGGAACTGGAAGCCCTTGCCGTCCTTCTGTGCGTCGCTGAAGTCGATCTCGCGCATGGCCGGATGCCCTCTTACTTCTTGTCGCCGTCGCTGTGGAACCACAGCATGATGGTGTCCCACAGGCGCGAGAAGAAGCCGCCTTCGGGCGCGTCGTTCAGGGCCACCAGCGGCGCCGTGAGCACCGGCTGGCCGTCGAGCGTCACGCGCAGCGTGCCGACCTGCTGGCCCTTCTTGAACGGGGCGATCAGCGTGGTGGGGATGTCGAGGTTGGCCTTGAGCTTGTCGTAGTCGCCGCGCTTGACCGAGACCAGCGCGTCTTCGGTGAGGCCCAGCGGCACGGTGTTCTCGGCGCCCTTCCACAGCTTGGGCGTGGCCAGCGGCTTGTTGGCCTCGTAGAGCTTGTGGCTTTCGTAGAAGCGGAAGCCGTAGTTGAGCAGCGCCAGCGCGGCGTCCGCGCGACCCTTCTCGCTGCTGGCGCCCATGATGATGGCGATCATGCGGGCGTCGCCCTGCTTGGCCGATGCGGCGAGGCAATAGCCGGCGGCGGCGGTGTGACCGGTCTTGATGCCGTCCACCGTGTTGTCGCGCCACAGCAGCAGGTTACGGTTGTGCTGCTTGATGCCGTTCCACTCGAACTCCTTCACGGCCGAGATCGCGTAGTCCTCGGGGAGTCGTGGATCAGGGCGCGCGAGAGGATCGCGATGTCGTGCGCGGTCGTGTAGTGGTTGGCCACCGGGTAGCCCGAGGCATTCTGGAACTGCGAATGCGTCATGCCGATCTGCTTGGCATAGGCGTTCATCAGGTTGGCGAACGCCGGCTCGGAGCCGGCAGTGTGCTCGGCCAGCGCGATGGCGGCATCGTTGCCCGACTGGATGATCATGCCGTAGAGCAGGTCTTTCAGCGGCACCTGGCTGTTGAGCTTGAGGAAGCTGGTGGAGCCGTCGGTGCTGGCACCGCCACCACGCCACGCGTTCTCGCTGATGGTGACCGGGTCGGTCATGTGGATCTTGCCGTTGCCCAGCTCGGCCGACACCACGTAGTCGGTCATGATCTTGGTGATCGACGCCGGCTCGAGCTGCACGTCCATGTCCTTGGACGCGATGATCTGCCCGGTTTTGTAGTCCATGAGCACCCAGCTCTTGCCCTCGACTTCCGGCGGCGGCGGCACCGGCGCCTCGGGCACCGCCGGGCGGGGCACGACGGTCGGACGGGGGGGCTGCTGCGCAGCGACGCCCGCGACGAGCGCGGCGGCGGCGAAGGCAAGGAGGGAGCGGGGCAGGAGCTTCATCGTTTCAACGGTCCAGTGAAAGGCAAAAAAAGAAGGTCAGTCTACCGCGACCGACGGACGGGGCAGACCCATGCCGGCGATCTGGTCGGTCACGCGATCGGCCGTGTCGACGTCGGCCAGCGGCCCGACGCGAACGCGGCGCACGCTGCGGCCGCCCACGGCGGTCTCGATGACACTGACCGGCCCGAGGCCGGCTTTGTTCAACTGCTCGGCCACCCGGTTGGCGTTGGCCGCGTCGGAAAACGCGCCAACCTGAAGGTAGATGGTGGGCTTTCCGGGAATGGCCGCCGTAATGGGCCCCGGGGCGGCGCCCGAGGACACGCTAGCTGCGCCTGCGCCCGCACCGGCACTGCCGGCCGGTGCCTTCCAGGGCACGGCGCCCGAGGAGGGCCGCCCAGCCACGCCGCGCGAAGCGGAGCCCGCCGTCGTCGCGCCGGCACCCACGGCGGCGGCACCGGTTCCCGTGCCCGCACCGGCCAGCGGCGGCAGCGCTTCCGCGGGCGAGATGCCGGTCATGCCGGGCACGTGGTTTTCGTCGTCGGCGCCCAGGGGGGACGCCCCACCCGTCGCCGGCGTGGGGCTGCCGGACCGGACGCTGCCCACGGCGGTGTTACCTGCTGCCGCGGCGCCACCCACGGGCGCACTGCCCACGGGCGCAACGATGGCCGACGACGGCGGCCGGGTCACGGCACGCTCCGGCGTGGGCGCGGTACGCGCGCCCACCGGCACCGCGGCCACGAAACGGCTCGGCGGCGGGGGTGCCGTGATCGGCGCGGGCTTCGGCGCGGTGTTGACGTAAGGTGCCCCGCGATCGCTGTTGGCCTCCGTCGGATCGATGGCACGAACCTCGACCAGGCCGGTGCCCTTGGGCCAACGCCGATCTTGACGGCGGCGGCGAAGGAAAGGTCGATGATGCGGTTCTCGTGGAACGGGCCGCGATCGTTGATGCGCACGATCACGCTCTTGCCGTTCTCGAGGTTGGTGACCCGCGCATAGCTGGGCAACGGCAGGGTCTTGTGCGCGCCCGAGAACTGGTACATGTCGTACTCCTCCAGGCTGGAGGTCTTGTAGCCGTGGAACTTGTTGCCATAGAACGAGGCGATGCCACGCTCCACGTAACCGCGCGGCGTGGGCAGCACGTTGTAGGTCTGGCCCAGCACCGAATACGGCGTCTTGTTGCCGTAGAGCGACCGCGGCTCCACCTTCGGCACCGGCTCCGGCAGCTTGCTGACGTCCGGGATCTCGGTAGGCACGCTGTCGGCACGCGAGCGATACCGCGAACCCTGCGACTTGCGGATATCGTCGTAACCACCCCGCGACGACGATGACGACGAACCCCCGCCGCTGCTACCCCGCCCGCCGCCGGCCGCGTATTCCTCGCCCCCCCACACGCCGACAACAGCACCACCAGCAGCACCACCACGCAAAACCGCCACCCGGTAGGAGCCCACGATGTGGGCGATCCCAAGCACGCAGGCGATCCCAACGCACGGCCGATCCCAACCCGGTAGGCAATCCCGACGACGGCACCCCTTCCCTCATCGCGGCGCAGCACCACCCGCCCGCTCGCGAATCGCCTGGGCGAGCTGGTTCACCGCCATGGCATACATGGGGCTGCGGTTGTACGTGGTGATGACATAGAAATTCTGGAAGGTCAGCCAGTACTCGTCACCCGACGGCCCGTCCAGCCGCACCAACTGGGCTTCGCGCCCCGGATTGATGTGCTGCACCGGCGCGAAGCCATCGGCCACGAACGACTCCACCGGCGCGACGGGGCGCCAGTCCTTGGGAACCTCCGGCGCGGTCACGTGACCATCCGGCTGCGCGCGTGCTGCCACGGGGCCACCCCGCTCCCAGCCGTGTTCGACGAAATAATTGGCGATGCTGGCGAAGATGTCGCCCATCGAGCCCTTCATGTCGATCCGGCCGTCGTGGTCGTAGTCCACACCCCAGTCGCGGATGGACGAGGGCATGAACTGGCCCCAGCCCTGGGCACCCGCGTAGGAGCCGGTCAGCGTGTCGATCGGGCCACCGAGATGATTGGACGGCAGTTCCAGCAAGGTCTTCAGCTGCTCGCGGAAGAACGGCGCGCGCTTGGGGTAATAGAAAGCGAGCGTGCTGAGCGCGTCGATGACTTTCCACTTGCCGGTGTTCTTGCCGTAGAACGTCTCGACACCGACGATGGCCACGATGTATTCCGGCGGCACCCCGTACTTGCGACCGATGCCGTCCAGCAGGGCGCGATGTTCCTCGTAGAACGCGGCGCCTGCGGCGATCCGCTGCTCGGTAAGGAAGATGGGGCGGTAATCGCGCCACGGCTTGCCCTCGGCGGGCCGGCTGATCGCATCGAGGATCGCCTGCTGCTTCTTCGCGTGGTCCAGCAGCGCGTTCAGCGAGGCGGGGCTCTTGCCCGTGTCTTTCGCGACCTCGCGCACGAGTGCGTCCTGGCCGGGATGCGTCTCCGCATGCACGGATGCCGCGAACAGCAGGGGAAAGGCGATCAACGCACCGGCGAGGCGCGGAAGACGACGTACGGGGCGTGCGCAACGCGCTGTCAGGGCTTCATCCATGCACCGAAGCGTAACACGCGGTCGTGACGCGCCCGGGGCAGGCCTGGGCCGCTGTTCAGCCATCAATCGTGCAACTTGCGGTTCGCATGGATCGACATCAGCACGCCGAATCCGGTGAGCAGCGACACGGCCGAGGTGCCGCCGTAGCTGACCAGGGGCATCGGCACGCCGACCACCGGCAGGATGCCCGCCACCATGCCGCCGTTCACCGCCACGTACACGAAGAAGCTCATGCCGATGGCGCCGGCAAGCAGGCGCGAATAGGTGTCGCGCGCGTTCATGGCGATCCACAGGCAGCGGCCGATGATGAACGCGTACAGCAGCATGATGCCGATGACGCCGATCAGCCCGAACTCCTCGGAAAACACCGCGAAGATGAAGTCGGTGGTGTGCTCGGGCAGGAACTCCAGGCGCGACTGCGTGCTGTGCTGCCAGCCCTTGCCGAACACGCCACCGGAGCCGACGGCGATCTTCGACTGGATGATGTGCCAGCCGTTGCCCAGCGGATCGGATTCCGGATCGAGCAGCGTGCGCACGCGGTTGCGCTGGTATTCGTGCAGGAACTGCCAGGCCACGGGAATGGCCCCGCCCACCGCGCCCACGATCAGGCCGATGCGCCACCAGGCCATGCCGGAGAGGAACAGCGCGAACGCCCCCGCACCGGCCACCAGCAGCGCGGTGCCGAGGTCGGGCTGTTCGGCGATCAGGCCGGCCGGCACCGCGATCAGCAGACCCACCACCACGATGTCCTTCCAGCTCGGCGGCAGCTGGCGCGGATGCAGGTACCACGCGACCATCATCGGCATGGTCAGCTTGAGCAGTTCGGACGGCTGGAAGCGCATCACGCCCAGGTCCAGCCAGCGGTAGGCGCCCCTGCCCTCACCCAGCGCGGCCACCACCACCAGCAGCGCGGTGCTGGCCATGTATAGCCACGGTGTCCACGAGCGCAGCACCGGTGGCGGAATGCGTGAAATGACCAGCAGCAGCACGCCGCCCAGGGCGAAGCGTGCCGCCTGTCCCGTCACCAGGCCGACATTGGCGTTGCCCGCGCTGTACAGCGTGGTCAGGCCCACGCCCGCCAGCACCATCAGTGCCAGCAGCAGGGGCATGTCCAGGCGCGGCCGGCTGATCAGGCGCAGGCCGAAACGCTTCATGCGCAGGCTAAGGTTCTGGAGGGCGCTCACTGGTCCTCACCGTTGTCGTCGGGGGGTGGCGCGCTGCTGGCGCCATCGGCGGGCTGGGCGCCCTGTACGGGAGAGGTCTCGGGATTCTCGTCCGGATGCGCATCAGGCGACGCCTCGGGCGGTGCGTCGGACGTGACGATCGGGCCCGGCGGCAGATCGGACGGACGCGGGCCGCCCTCGTCCACCACCCACTGGTCGAGGATCTTGCGTGCGATGGGGCCGGAATCCGCGGCACCCCAGGCGCCGGCTTCCAGCACCACGGCCGTGGCGATCTTCGGATCGTCCGCGGGGGTGTACGCGATGAACAGCGCGCGGTGGCGCGTGGCCAGGTACGCCGTGTTCTTGTTTTCGTTGTACGCGTTGGTGGTGCGCGAGAATCGTTCCGCGGTACCGCTCTTGCCGGCGATCAGGTACGGGAAGCCGATGCCCAGCTTCTTGCCAGTGCCGGCCCCGGAGTTGATCACCGCCTTCATGCCGTCGTTCACGGCCTCCCAGTCCGCCTGCTTGCGCACCACGGACGGCCCGGTGGGCGGGAACGCCTGGTGTACGCGCGGGCTGTCCACGCCATCCTGTGTGTCCAGCAGGAAATGCGGCGTATACGGAATGCCGTGGCCGGCGAACGTGGCGACCGCGTGCGCCAGCTGCAACGGTGTGACCGCCCAGTAACCCTGGCCGATGCCGGCGATGATGGTTTCGCCGGGTACCAGCCGGCCTTGCTGCGCGTGGCCTTCCATTCGCGCGACGGCAGGATGCCGGGCACCTCGCCGACCAGGTCGATGCCGGTCTTCTTGCCGAAGCCCAGGCTGCCCATCCACTGCGACAGGCGATCGATGCCCATGTCCAGCGCCAGCCGGTAGAAATAGGTGTTGGTGGACAATTCGATGGCACGGATCATGTTGACCGTGCCGTCGCCGCCGCGCTTGTCGTCGCGGTAACAGCGCGACTGCCCCGGGATGCAGAACTCGCCCGTGGACAACACGGTGTCCGACGGCCGGCGGATGCCCATGGTCAGGCCACCCAGCGCCAGGAACGGCTTCACCGTGGAACCGGGCGGATACACGCCGCGCAGCGCGCGGTTGTACAGCGGCTTGTCGGGCGAGGTGGTCAGCGCCTTGTAGTCGGCCGAGCTGATGCCGTTGACGAACAGGTTGGGGTCGAAGCTGGGCACGCTGGCGAAGGCCAGCACCTGCCCGTTGCGCGGATCGATGGCGATGGCGGCGCCGGCACGGCCATTCAGGCCGTCTTCGGCGGCTTCTGCAGGCGCACGTCGATACTCAGGTAGATGTTCTTGCCGGGCGTCGGTGGCGTGGTGTCCAGCACCGCCTGCGTACGTCCGTCGGCGTTCACTTCGACCAGCTCGTAGCCGGGCGCGCCGTGCAGCAGTTTTTCGTAGGAGCGTTCGATGCCGGCGACCGATATGCGTGGTGCCCTTGTAGCTGGCTTCCTCGTCCTCGTCCATGCGGGCCAGGTCGTCGACGTCGATGCGGCTGACATAGCCGATGACATGCGCCAGCGACGCGCCCAGCGGGTAACGCCGGGTGAGGTAGGGCACCACGTCCACGCCGGGAAACCGCCAGCGGTTGACGTCGAAGCGGCCGATCTCGTCCTCGGTCAGCTTGAGCTTCAGTGGTACGCCCTCGAAGCGCCGGCTGCCCTTGACCTGCTTGCGGAACGTGGCGATGTCCTCGTCGCTGAGCGGCACGATGGCGCCCAGGTTGGCCAGCATGGTGTCCATGTCGCCCACCTGTTCCGGTGTCACCTCCAGGCGGAACGCCGGCACGTTATCGGCCAGCAGCACGCCGTTGCGGTCGAAGATCAGCCCGCGGGCCGGCGGGATCGCGCGCGGCTTCACCCGGTTCTGTTCCGAGCGCGCGGCGAACTCGTCGTGGTGGTTCACCTGCAGGTTGACGTACTGGCAGCACACCGCCACCAGCCCGGCCAGGATCAGCGCGAAGCCGGCCAGGGCGCGGCGCCGAAACAGCGCCACCTCGCCCCGCACTTCCTTGATGGAGGCGCGCCGCCTGCTCATGTCTCGTGGATGCGCAGCCGTGCGCGCAGATCGTCCAGGATCAGAACACGAACGGCCACAGCGCCGCGCCCACCAGCGGCGATATCCAGTATTCCGCCGGCGGCAACGGATCGCCGCCCAGCACGCGGATCAGCAGCAGCAACACGCGGTCGTTGAGCAGCAGGCCCAGCACGGCCAGCGATTGCTGCCACATCGGAAGAAGCGCAGGCGCGAGCGGAACCGCAGCGCGATGAACACCATGGCGGTCAGGCGCAGGGCCTGCTCGCCCAGCAGCACGCCGTCGAACAGGTCGGCGCCCACGCCCAGGCAGAAGGCCATGCCCAGCGTCACCCGATCACCCGACTGCAGGCACCAGTACAGCAGCACCAGCGCCGGCCAGTAAGGCTTGAACGGCGTAGCGGCCCCGGAACGGGATCAGCATCAGGAACAGCGACAGCAGCAGCGTTGCGGAGAACCACAGCTGGCGAACCCGGATGCGGTTCATGGCGTGCTCCCCGTGGACGCGGCGCGCGCGGGCACCGGCTGGCCGTCGGCGAGGTGACCGAAGGCAGCGTCGGTGCGCGCGGCAGGCGTCGCCGGCGCAGCATGGGGATCGGGCGCCGGCTGTTCGACGGACCGACGTTCGGCGCGAGCGGCGGCGGCCCGGCCGGCTCGGCCTGGTCGTGCAGCAGCAGCACGTCCTCACTGCGATCCAGGTCGGCAGCGGGCTTGGCCTGCGCTGAAAGGAACGTGCCCGACGGCGTCTGCGCCACATCGCGGATCTCGCCCACCGGAAACCCGGGGGGAAAGCGGCCGCCCAGGCCGGAGGTGACCAGCTTGTCGCCGGCCTGCACGTCCGCCGAGACGGGAATGGTGGCAGCGTCAGCATGTCACCCGCGCGCGAGCCGTAGGCCACGGTGCGCAGCCCGGTGCGTCGATGGTGACCGGAATGGCGTGGTTGGGGTCGGTGATCAGCATGGCCACCGAGGTGGTCGGCATCACGTCGACGATCTGGCCCATCACCCCGCGGGCGTCGATCACCACCTGGCCCTGGCGCACCTTGTCGCGCGCGCCCAGGTTCAGCACGATCCGGTGCCGGAACGGCCCAGGTCCACGCCGACCAGCCGGGCCAGCTGCACGTTGAGCGACAGGCTGTGCTGGGTGTCCAGCAGTTCCTCAGGCGCTGGTTCTGCTCGGCCACCGAGGCCATGCGGTTGAGCTTGGCGTTGGCCAGCAGCAGGTCTTCACGCAGGCGCTGGTTCTGTTCGGTCAGGCGCTGGCGGTCGGCGAACGCCACCGTGGCCGCCTGGAAACCCTGCGACGGCAGGCCGGCGATCCGGTAGATGGGCTCGATGACGATGGACAGGCCGTAGCGCACGTTGCCCAGCCACCCGCCGCGATGGTCCAGGACCATCAGCACGCAGGCCAGCGCCAGGTAAACGATCAGGCGCAGCGTTCCCGCCACGCCCGGTGCGAACAGCGGCGACGATTCGTCGCGATTGAGGGCCATGGTTCAGCGCGCTCCGGCCAAAGCGCCGCGCGCGGCCGCCATCATTCGAACGCGAAGAAGTCGCTGCCGTGCTGGTCGATCATCTCCAGGGCCTTGCCGCCGCCGCGCGCCACACAGGTAAGCGGGTCGTCGGCCACCTGCACGTGCAGGCCGGTTTCCTCGGAGATCAGGCGATCCAGATCGCGCAGCAGCGCGCCGCCGCCGGTGAGCACGATGCCGCGCTCGGCCACGTCGGAGCAGAGCTCCGGCGGGGTCTGCTCCAGCGCCGCCTTGACCGCCGCCACGATGCCGGACAGCGGCTCGTGCAGGGCTTCCAGCACTTCGTTGGAGTTGATGGTGAACATGCGCGGCACGCCCTCGGCCAGGTTGCGGCCGGAGATTTCCATCTCGCGCACTTCGCTCTGCGGGAACGCGCAGCCCACTTCGAGCTTGATCCGCTCGGCGGTGGACTCACCGATCAGCGTGCCGTGGTTACGTCGCACGTAGTTGATGATGGCTTCGTCGAAGCGATCGCCGCCCACGCGCACGGACTGCGAGTAGACGATGCCGTTGAGCGAGATGACCGCCACCTCGGAGGTGCCGCCACCGATGTCCAGCACCATCGAGCCACGGGCTTCGTGCACCGGGATGCCGGCACCGATCGCGGCGGCCATGGGCTCCTCGATCAGGAAGACATCACGGGCGCCGGCGCCTTCGGCCGATTCCTTGATGGCACGACGCTCCACCTGGGTGGAGCCGCAGGGCACGCAGACCAGCACGCGCGGCTGGGCCGCAGCATGCGCGAGCGATGCACCTGCTTGATGAAATGCTGGAGCATCGCTTCGGTCATGGTGAAGTCGGCGATGACGCCATCCTTCATCGGGCGAACCGTGGCGATGTTGCCGGGGGTGCGGCCGAGCATGCGCTTGGCGTCGCCACCCACGGCGGCGACGGTGCGGGGACCACCGGGGCCACGATCCTGGCGGATGGCCACGACGGACGGCTCATTCAGGACGATGCCCTGTCCACGTACGTAGATGAGCGTATTCGCCGTGCCGAGATCGATGGAGATGTCGTTCGAAAAGAGTCCGCGGAACTTCTTAAACATGTGCGGCGGGCGCCCGTTGCGGCAAAAAGTAAGCATGGAAGTCTAGATTGGCGCCCTCCCCCACGCAAGGGCGAAGCGGAGGCGAAGAAGTTAAGAAAGTCTTGTAAGTCCGATGGATGCGAGCGGAAGTTGGCGCGTTTCCGTAATTCTGTACGTAGCCGCCTGTCGCCTCGGACGACGAATTGGGTACGATCCGTCGGTTTGCCGAACCGCTCGCGTTCGGTGCTCGCGGCGACCGGTTCACGGTCGTGCCATCACATCCTTCAGGGTTGCCCAACGCATGACTGCCGTTATCTGCGGATCGCTTGCCTACGACACCATCATGGTGTTCCAGGACCAGTTCAAGAACCACATCATTCCGGATCAGGTCCACATCCTGAACGTGTCTTTCCTGGTGCCGGCCATGCGTCGCGAGTTCGGCGGCTGCGCGGGCAACATCGCCTACAACCTGAAGCTGCTGGGCGGCGAGCCGATGCCGGTGGCCACGGTCGGCCAGGACTTCGCGCCCTACCGCGCGCACCTGGAGAAATTCGGCATCCGCCTCGACGGCGTGCGCCAGTTCGACGACCAGTTCACCCCGCAGTGCTTCATCACCACGGACCTGGACAACAACCAGATCACGGCCTTCCATCCCGGCGCGATGTCCAGCGCGCACGAGAACCACGTGCGCGACATCCCGGACTACCAGTTCGGCATCGTCGCGCCGGACGGCCGTGAAGCCATGCTGCAGCACGTGGACGAGTTCGCCGCCCGCGGCGTGCCCTTCATCTTCGACCCGGGCCAGGCGATGCCGCTGTTCAACGGCGACGAGTTCCGCTCGATGATCGAGAAGTCCACGTACGTCATCGTCAATGACTACGAGTCGCAGCTGCTGCAGCAGCGCACCGGCTGGAACGCCGCGGACATCGCCTCGAAGGTCACCGCGTACATCGTGACGCAGGGCCCGCGCGGTTCGCAGATCCACGTGAACGGCGAAACGATCGAGATCCCGCCCGCCCGCGAACACAAGGTGGTCGACCCCACCGGCTGCGGCGACGCTTACCGTGCCGGCCTGATCTTCGGCATCATGAAGGGCTACGACTGGCCCACCGTCGGCAAGATGGCCTCGCTGATGGGTGCGCTGAAGGTGGAACACCCGGGCACGCAAAACCAGTACTTCACGTACGAGCAGTTCGCCGCCGAATTCGAAAGCCAGTTCGGTTACAAGCTGGCCTGAAAACGCGACGTACACGTGTAGGAGCCCACGATGTGGGCGATGGATGTGGACGATGAACGTTACCGCATAACCCATCGCGCACATCGTGCGCTCCTACAGGATCCATCGCACGCCAGACGTGCTTTTGTAGGAGCCCACGATGTGGGCGATGGATGTGGGCAATGAACGTTGCCGCATAACCCATCGCGCACATCGTGCGCTCCTGCCAGGATCTATCGCACGCCAGACGTGCTTTTGTAGGAGCCCACGATGTGGGCGACAAGCACCAAACCTCAATTCCGCGGCTTGAACCCCATCGTCGCGGTCACGGCCTGCTTCCACCCCTCGTAAAGATCGTCGCGCGTTTCCTTGGTCATCCCGGGCTTGAACTCACGATCGACGGCCCAGCGCTTGGCGATGTCCGCGCGGTCCTTCCAGAAACCCACGGCCAGGCCCGCGAGATAGGCAGCGCCCTGCGCGGTAGTTTCCTGCACCTTCGGCCTCAGTACGGTCACGTCCAGGATGTCCGCCTGGAACTGCGCCATGAAGTCGTTGGCGATGGCGCCACCGTCGGCGCGCAGCTCCTTCAGTTCGATGCCCGAGTCTATCTGCATCGCTTCCAGCACGTCGCGGGTCTGGTAGGCCATGGACTCCAGCGCGGCGCGGATGAACTGCTCCTTCGTGGTGCCGCGTGACAGGCCGAACACCGCGCCGCGCACGTCGCTGCGCCAGTAGGGCGCACCCAGGCCGACGAAGGCCGGCACGAAGTACACGCCGTCGTTGTCCTTGGCGCGCTCGGCATACGACTGCGAGTCCGCCGCCTTGCCCAGCATGCGCAGGCCGTCGCGCAGCCACTGGATGACCGAGCCGGCCACGAAGATGCTGCCTTCCAGGGCGTATTCGACCTTGCCGTCGACGCCCCACGCGATGGTCGTGAGCAGCCCGTTCTTCGACCGGACGGCTTTCTCGCCGGTGTTCATCAGCATGAAGCAGCCGGTGCCGTAGGTGTTCTTGGCCAGCCGGGTTCGAAGCACGCCTGGCCGAACAGCGCCGCCTGCTGGTCGCCCGCGATGCCGGCGATCGGCACTTCGCGGCCGAAGAAATGCTTGGCCAGGGTGTTGCCGTACACCTCGCTGGACGACTTCACTTCCGGCAGCATGGCGCGCGGCACGTTGAGCATCGCCAGCAGCTCGTCGTCCCACTCGCGCTTGTAGATGTCGTACATCAACGTGCGCGAGGCGTTGGTGTAGTCGGTGACATGCACCTTGCCGCCGGTGAGATTCCAGATCACCCAGGTGTCGATGGTGCCGAACAGCAGCTCACCCGCTTCGGCACGCGCCTGCGCACCTTCCACATGGTCGAGGATCCAGCGCACCTTGGTGCCCGCGAAATAGGCGTCGATCAGCAGGCCGGTCTTCTCGCGCACCATCTCGTCATGGCCGTCGGCCTTGAGCTGCTCGCAGATATCGGCCGTCTGCCGCGACTGCCACACGATGGCGTTGTAGATCGGCTGGCCGGTCTTCTTGTCCCACACCACCGCCGTCTCGCGCTGGTTGGTGATGCCGATGCCCTCGATGCAGCTGGCGTCGATGCCCGAGCTGCTGATTACCTCGGTCATCGTCGACAGCACGCTGGTCATGATTTCGCGCGGTTGTGCTCCACCCAACCCGGCTGCGGGAAGATCTGCGGGAACTCGCGCTGCGCCGTGCCGGCGATGTTGCCGTCGTGATCGAACAGGATGGTGCGCGAGCTGGTGGTGCCCTGGTCGATGGCGAGGATGTATTTCTGCTTGTCCATCTGGGGCCTCACTGAATGGTCGAATGGGAAGACGTGCCACGTGCCGCGGCCTGGCGCGCTTCTTCGAGCGCACGCTGGCGGGCCGGCAGGAACGGATGGATCAGTAGCTGGTACGCACCGCCACCGACCACGCCACCGATCAGCGGGCCGACGATCGGCACCCACCAGTAGTTATCCGGCGACGGCAGGGCAGACGAACCCCAACCGGCGAAATAGGCGAACAGGCGCGGGCCGAAATCGCGGGCCGGGTTGATCGCCCAGGCTTCCAGGTAACCCATCGATGCACCGATGGTGGCCACCAGCAGGCCGATGATCAGCGCGCCGTTTGTTGGCGCCCGGGGCGGTCTCGTTGTACTGCTCGGTGATCGCGAAGATGCCGAACAGCAGAAGGCCGTAAGGATGATCTGGTCGGTCAGCGCGTGCATGGGCGTAATGGCCAGGCCCGATGCGTGAAGAACACGCCAGCGGCGCCGCCCGCTTCACGGGTCAGGTTGTGCGTGGCGTTGAAGTGGTCGATCACGGCCCGAACAGCGCGTAGACGATGGCCGCACCGAGGAACGCGCCGATCACCTGCGCGATCCAGTACGGCACCACCTTCTTCCACGAGAAGTCGCGGAAGACGGCCAGCGCCAGGGTCACTGCCGGATTGGCGTGCGTGCCCGACACCGACGCCGTGGCATAAATCGCGATGGTGACGGCGAGGCCCCATGCGATACACACGCCCCAATAGGCGTTGAGGTAGGGACTGGGATCGTAGAGCACATACATGCACGCTACGGAATCGCCGAACGCGATGATGATGAACATCGCCACGGCTTCGGATATCAACTCGCCAATATTTTGTCGCATGATCCGTCTCTCCATCGGTTTCATGGCTGGCAGCGCGCTAGCGCTACGGTTGGGTGGCGCGCCCCTTCGGGACCCGCTGATTGAGGTACTCGGTGAGGCGTTGCACGTCCTCTTGCCGACGTGCAGGCCGATCTTGCTGCGACGCCAGAGGATGTCCTCGGCCTCGGTCGCCCATTCGTGACGGATCAGGTAATCCACTTCGGCCTGGTAGAGGTCCGCGCCGAAATGCGTACCCAGCGCTGCCAGGCCATCGGCTTCGCCCAACAAGTCGCGAGAGCGCGGGTGCCGTACAGATGCGTCAGGCGCCACGCGAAGCGTTCGGTCAGCCACGGACGCGGCGCACGGAGATCGTCCGTCAGTGCGTCGATGTCACGCTCGCCGCCACCGGGAAGCGGGCGTGCGTCCGCCGTCCAGGCCGGCTTGTCGTTGCCCAGCAGCGGGGCGAGCTTGTCCACCGCTCTTCGGCCAGCTTGCGGAACGTGGTCAGCTTGCCGCCGAAGACGTTAGCAGCGGGGGACCGTTCTGGTCGATGTCCAGCAGGTAGTCGCGAGTCACTTCCGACGCACTGCCCGATTCGTCCTGCAGGAGGGGCCGCACGCCGCTGTAGCTCCACACGACATCGTCAGGCGTCAGCTGCTTCTTGAAGTAGCGGTTGGCCGCCTCGCAGAGGTACTGGATTTCCTCGGCATCGATCTTGGGCTTCGACGGGTCGGCCTTGTATTCGATATCGGTGGTGCCGACCAGCGTGAAGTCGCGCTCGTACGGAATGGCGAACACGATGCGACGATCCGGCTGCTGGAAGATGTAGGCATAGCGGTGGTCGTAGATCTTCGGCACCACGATGTGGCTGCCCTTGATCAGGCGCAGCGAATGCGAATGCTTAAGGTGGGCCACGTCGTCGAGGAAACTGGCAGCCCAGGGACCGGCTGCATTGACCAAGGCACGGGCCCTCACGAAATGACGGCTGCCGTCGCGCGACTCCAGCTCGGCGATCCAGCCATCGCCATCGCGACGGGCGCTCACGCAACGGGTGTGAGTCTCCACCTTTGCACCACGCTGCACCGCGTCCATCGCGTTGAGCACCACCAGGCGGGCATCCTGCACCCAGGCATCGGAATAGACGAAGCCCACCGAGAAATCGTCACGCATCGGCTCACCGGTGACGTGCTTGGCGAACGCACGCGGCGCGAGCCCGGCAGCGTGCGCCGGCCGCGGCCCAGGTGGTCGTACAGGAACAACCCGATACGAATCATCCAGGCCGGACGCAGGTGCGGCTGGTGCGGCAACACGAAACGCAGGGGCCAGATGATATGGGGCGCCGCGCGCAGCAGCACCTCGCGCTCGGCCAGCGCCTGCCGACCAGCGCGAACTCGAACTGCTCGAGGTAGCGCAGACCGCCATGGATCAGCTTGGTCGACGCACTCGAGGTGTGGGATGCCAGATCGTCGCGCTCGCACAACCACACCGAGAGCCCGCGGCCCACGGCGTCACGAGCGATACCGACGCCATTGACGCCGCCGCCTATTACAAGAACATCGACCTGTTCGACCACTGAACCACCCCACTTGGCTGGAGGCGTTGCCCTACCGAAACGGGACACCCTACGCTCGGGTACGTTCGTTCGCGAGGGGCCGGCAAGGCCCTTGGGAGCGAAAACGAACAATCCTTGACTCGGCAGGGCGACACCTGCGTTGAAATGAGCATATTCGAACACAAACGAACATCGCACGCTGCAGTGCAGCGTATGCGTTGTGGTCCTGTGCTTCGCTCGGCCGGGGTGGGGGGCGGCTGCGTCTTTCGCAAGGGGGTCCACGGCAGGGCAGCCGGCTGCACCGAATCAGCTAAACCGATGTTTACAAGAGATTTATTGCGATGACCAAGGCGCTAACGGGTGCCGCTTGTCCCTGGCTCCTACACGGCGTCTGCACGAAGACGACCGCAATCGCAACGGGAACGTGCACGTCAACCCCTACCTTACCGCTCAGTCCGCGACGTAGAGCCGGGTACCCGCCGACTCCAGTACCGGCAACAAGGCGTCGGGCGGCGGGCGGTCGGTAAACCAGGCATCCACACGGCTGAAGTCGCCGAGGCGCACCATGGCGTTACGGCCGATCTTGGTGTGGTCTGCGCCAAGGAGTACCTGGCGCGAGTGTTCAATGATGGCCTGGGCCACCCGCACTTCGTGGAAGTCGAAATCCAGCAGTGTGCCGTCGAGCTCGATGCCGGAGATACCGATGATGCCGAAGTCGACCTTGAACTGGCGGATCAGCTCGATCGTAGCCTCGCCCGTCACCCCGTGATCCCTGCCGCGCACCACGCCGCCGGCGACGATTACCTCGAACGTGGGGTTGTCGCTGAGCAGCAGCGCGATGTTGAGATTGTTGGTGATGACGCGCAGATCGCGATGCTCGAGCAGCGCGCGCCCGACCCCTTCGTTCGTGGTGCCTAGGTTGATAAAGAGGGATGAGCCATCCGGGATCTGCCGCGCGATGGCCTCGGCGATGCGGCTCTTTTCCACCGCCTGCAGGGTTTGCCGTGCCGCATAGGCCACGTTCTCGACGCTGCTCGCCGGCACACTGACGCCACCATGGTAACGACGGATAAGGCCACCGTCGGACAAGAGATTGAGGTCTCTGCGGATCGTCTGCGGCGCCACATCGAAATGGCTGGCCAATTCGTCGACACCGACGAAGCCTTCGCGCTGCACGATCGCGACCAGCTCCTCCTGCCTTCGGTTGAGACGTATATCCATGGCGTTTTCCTTGCTGCACGACGCATCAACATCATGCCGACTAATCGCGCGGTGTCATGTTGCACCGGCGACGCAGGCAAACACTCCGCACGATCGAACGAATGTTTGCCTATTCAGCACAACGCTGATGCACGTATCCGACATTCGCAGGCAACGTGGCGGGCGATCCTTACCGGGCAGTGCATGGGCGGGTTGCCGTGCACCGTGTAGCGCAACGAAACGCGCGCTACGTCCGCCCGCCGTGCCCCGATCGGCGCACAGCGTATATGTCGCTTTAGAGAAAGGAACCAAGCTTGAAATCCGTACGTTTTGCCCTTTGCACCCTCGCGTTCGCTGCCACGTCAGCCGTGAGTGTCCAGGCCCAGGAAGGCGCCTTTTCCACGCAGCGCGTGATGACCGCACTGCCTTCGCTTGCCGCGGAAGGCCATGTCTTACCCACAACGCCGGCCGATATCCCCATCGTGCCGATGCCCCGCGCACCCGCCCCTGCCCTGTCCAGTATCCGCGTCTACGCGGTCGGTTCGACGGCTTGCGGTTGGGAGTACACCCACGGCAACGGCAGTACGACATGTAATCACGGCGGTGGCGAGCTCCGCGTTGCGATCATCGAGATCGGCTATGGCGCCAATCCGATCGCGTCGATGAATGGTGGCCAGCTGCCACGCTCCGCGCGATATTCGAGCACGGGCATCTGCATCACCGGCACGCAGTACACCTGGCCATGCACAGCCGGGCAGACCGTCGTCGGCTGGCTCGACGAATACAACGTCGACGGCCGCGAATCCGGGTACTTCAAGTACCAAACACGTCGACCAATGCGCCGCCGTACAACACGCTGTATACGCAGATCAACATTCTTTGATCGCATAAAACGAAGGCCTCCCCGATAGGGGAGGCTTTTTGAATAACGAAAAAATCGGCAAAGAAAAAACCCAGCCTCTTGTGAGGCTGGGTTTTTAGGGATAAAGCCCCTGGCGGTGACCTACTCTTGCATGGCTTGAGCCACACTACCATCGGCGCATGCGCGTTTCACTTCTGAGTTCGGGAAGGGATCAGGTGGTACCACGCCGCTATAGCCGCCAGGGAAGGGGTGGGAGCAGCGCATTGAGCGCCGGCTCCACAGAGGGTGTAAACGAGTGACAAGCGTCCGGGTTTTAGACGAACAGCGAGTTAAGAGATTAAGACGGTGAAGCGTCTTGGGGTTATATGGTCAAGCCTCACGGCTCATTAGTACACGTAAGCTCAATGCATTGCTGCACTTCCACACCGTGCCTATCAACCACCTAGTCTTGATGGTGCCTTAAGGAGAGTCTAGCTCTCGGGAGATCTCATCTTGGGGCGTGCTTCCCGCTTAGATGCTTTCAGCGGTTATCACTTCCGTTCGTAGCTACCGGGCAATGCCATGGGCATGACAACCCGAACACCAGCGGAACGTCCACTCCGGTCCTCTCGTACTAGGAGCAGCCCCCCTCAAATCTCCAACGCCCACGGCAGATAGGGACCGAACTGTCTCACGACGTTCTGAACCCAGCTCGCGTACCGCTTTAATTGGCGAACAGCCAAACCCTTGGGACCTGCTCCAGCCCCAGGATGCGATGAGCCGACATCGAGGTGCCAAACACCGCCGTCGATATGAACTCTTGGGCGGTATCAGCCTGTTATCCCCGGAGTACCTTTTATCCGTTGAGCGATGGCCCTTCCATACAGAACCACCGGATCACTAAGACCTACTTTCGTACCTGCTTGATCCGTCGATCTCGCAGTCAAGCACGCTTATGCCTTTGCACACAGTGCGCGATGTCCGACCGCGCTGAGCGTACCTTCGTACTCCTCCGTTACTCTTTGGGAGGAGACCGCCCCAGTCAAACTACCCACCATACACTGTCCCCGATCCGGATAACGGACCAAGGTTAGAACGTCAAGCACTTCAGGGTGGTATTTCAAGGATGGCTCCACCGAAACTAGCGTCTCGGTTTCAAAGCCTCCCACCTATCCTACACAGAAGAACTCAACGTTCAATGTAAAGCTACAGTAAAGGTGCACGGGGTCTTTCCGTCTGACCGCAGGAACCCCGCATCTTCACGGGGAATTCAATTTCACTGAGTCTATGCTGGAGACAGCGGGGAGGTCGTTACGCCATTCGTGCAGGTCGGAACTTACCCGACAAGGAATTTCGCTACCTTAGGACCGTTATAGTTACGGCCGCCGTTTACCGGGGCTTCGATCAAGAGCTTCGCCTTGCGGCTGACCCCATCAATTAACCTTCCAGCACCGGGCAGGCGTCACACCCTATACGTCCACTTTCGTGTTTGCAGAGTGCTGTGTTTTTGATAAACAGTCGCAGCGGCCAGGTTACTGCGACCCCTCGATGCTCAGTCACGCACGTGACCACACCAAGAGGCGCACCTTCTCCCGAAGTTACGGTGCCATTTTGCCTAGTTCCTTCACCCGAGTTCTCTCAAGCGCCTTGGGATTCTCACCCTGCCTACCTGTGTCGGTTTGCGGTACGGTTTTTCTACAGCTGAAGCTTAGTGGCTTTTCCTGGAAGCGTGGTGTCAGTCACTTCGTCCTCATAGGACTCGTCTCGGTGCTCGGCATAGAGATTCCCGGATTTGCCTAAGAATCATGCCTACCGCCTTTCCCCAGGACACCAAACGCCTGGTAGACCTAACCTTCTCCGTCCCCACATCGCACTGTAGAAAAGTGCAGGAATATTAACCTGCTTCCCATCGACTACGCATTTCTGCCTCGCCTTAGGGGCCGA
>VMRK01000554.1:200000-285021 GCA_016801395.1 Leptodermis oblonga
GGACGTGTCGATCGCCGAAGCGCGCGCCGTGCTCGGGCCCGACGCGATCATCGGCGTGTCCTGCTATGGCTCGCTCGAACGGGCACAGCAACTGGCCGCACAGGGCGCGGACTACCTGGCGTTTGGCGCCATGTACCCCTCGACGACCAAGCCGCACGCGCCCGTGGCGTCCCACGACGTGTTGACGCAGGTGGCCCGCCTGGCCTTCCGGTCGTGGCGGTCGGCGGCATCACCCCCGACAATGGCAGGGTGCTGCTCGAGGCCGGTGCCGACTACATCGCCGTGGTCTCCGCCATCTTCGCAGCCGACGACATCCAGACAGCCGCGCGCCAGTTCGCCGCGCTGTTCGACGACCACACCCCGGAATCCTTCGATGACCAGCAACCAGGAACTCTTCGCCCGCGCCCGCACCCTGCTGCCGGCGGCGTGAACTCGCCGGTACGCGCCTTCAAGTCGGTCGGCGGCGAGCCGTTCTTCACCGCACGGGCGGATGGCCCCTTCCTGTGGGACGTGGAGGGCAAGCGCTACATCGACTACGTCGGCTCCTGGGGCCCGATGGTGGTCGGTCATAACCCCCCGCCGTACGCGAGGCGGTCGAACGGGCGGTGAAGAACGGGCTGTCGTTCGGCACGCCCTGCCCCGCCGAGGTCACGATGGCGGAAACCATCGTCTCGCTGGTGCCGTCGATCGACATGGTGCGCATGGTCAACTCGGGCACCGAGGCCACGATGTCGGCGATCCGCCTCGCCCGCGGCGCCACGGGCCGCTCCAAGATCGTGAAGTTCGAAGGCTGCTATCACGGCCACGGCGACAGCTTCCTGGTGAAGGCCGGTTCCGGCGCGCTGACCTTCGGCGTGCCCACGTCGCCGGGCGTGCCCAAGGCCGCCGCGGACCTCACGCTGACCCTGCCCTATAACGATATCGACGCCGCGCGCCTGCTGTTCACCCAGGAAGGCAAGGAGATCGCCGGCCTGATCATCGAGCCGGTGGCCGGCAACATGAACTGCATCCCGCCGAAGGAGGGCTACCTGCGGGCCTTGCGCGAGCTGTGCACGGAGCACGGCGTGCTGCTGATCTTCGACGAGGTGATGACTGGCTTCCGCGTGGCGCTGGGCGGCGCGCAGGCCCATTACGGGATCACCCCGGACCTGACCTGCTTCGGCAAGATCATCGTTGGCGGCATGCCGGTGGGTGCCTACGGCGGCCGTCGCGACCTGATGGAGCAGATTGCGCCCGCCGGTCCGATCTACCAGGCAGGTACGCTGTCCGGCAATCCCGTGGCCATGGCTGCCGGCCTGGCAATGCTGGACTTGATCCAGGCGCCGGGGTTCCACGAAGCATTGACCGAACGTACGGTGAAACTCACCGACGGCATCCTTGCCGCTGCCGGACGTGCCGGCGTGCCGTTCAGCGTCAATCGCGTGGGCGGCATGTTCGGGCTGTTCTTCACCGGCGAACCGGTGGAAAGCTACGCCAGGCACCCAGGCCGATGTGGACGCCTTCAACCGGTTCTTCCACGGCATGCTGGAGCGCGGCGTGTACCTGGCGCCCTCGGCATTCGAAGCCGGCTTCGTGTCGAGCGCGCACGACGACGATGTGATCGCCGCCACCGTGGCCGCGGCAGGCGAGGTGTTCGCCTCGCTGTAACGCCGCCGCGGCATTTTACGGATCAGGCCACTGCGACATCGTCGCGAAGGCCCGCAGTGCCTCGCCGAGGCGCTGCAGGCCCTCGGCGGTTTCCTCGTCGGTCAGGGTCAGCGGCGGCACGATGCGCAGCACATCCGGCCCGGCCTGCAGGATCAGCAGGCCGTGGGCGGCGGCCAGGTCGAGGATCTCGCCGCCCGACCCTTGTAGGCCTCGGCCAGCACCCGCCCAGCATCAGGCCACGCCCGCGGATCTCCGCGAACAGCTGAAGTTCGTGGTTGAGCTTGTTCAGCCCCGCACGGATGTCGTTGCCCTGGCGTTCCACGTTAAGCAGCACGGCGGGGGAGGCCAGCTTGCGCAGGGCTACGCGCGCCACGGCCGCGGCCATCGGGTTGCCGCCGAACGTGGTGCCGTGCGCACACCGAACTGCATGATGTCGGCGACCTTCGGCCGACCAGCATGGCGCCGATCGGGAAGCCGGCACCCAGGGCCTTGGCCAGCGTGACGATGTCCGGGGTGACGTGGTCGTGCGCGTGGGCGAACAACGTGCCCGTGCGACCCATGCCCGACTGGATCTCATCCAGCACCAGCAAGGCGTCGTGCTTGTCGCAGAGCTCGCGCACGGCCTTCAGGAAGCCCGGTTCGGCCGGCATCACCCGCCCTCGCCCTGCACCGGCTCCAGCATGACCGCCGACACACCCGCCCTGGGCGAACGCTTCTTCCAGCGCGGGCACGTCGTTGAAGGCGACATACCGGAAGCCACCGGGTAGGGGCTCGTAGCCTTCCTGGTACTTCGGCTGGGCGGTGGCCGTCACCGACGCCAGGGTGCGGCCGTGGAACGAGCCCTTGAAGGTGACGATGACGCGCTGTTCCGGCGGACGCCCCTTGGAGGTGGCCCACTTGCGTACGAGCTTGATCGCGGCCTCGTTGGCCTCGGTGCCCGAATTGCACAGGAACACACGCTCGGCAAAGGAGCGTGTGCGATCAGTTCCTCGGCCAGGCGCAGCGGCGGTTCCGTCCAGAACACGTTGCTGGCATGCCACAGCTTGCCCGCCTGGGTGGTCAGCGCGGCGACGAGGTCGGGATCCTGGTGACCGAGGGCGTTGACGGCGATGCCGGCGCCGAAGTCGAGGTAGTCACGGCCTTCCGTATCCCAGACACGGCGCCCTTGCCGTGGTCGAGCACCACGTCGCGAGGACGGTAGACGGACAGCCAGTAACGCTTGCCGAGGCCGATGAGATCGGAGGAATCGACATGATGCGACGACATGGAACGAACTCCCGGACCCGGCCGCAGCGCCGGAACCCATGCAGGAACGGATGGAATCGCACGGTACGCTCTGCGGTCCGACATCGATCCGTGGAACATGCATCCTAGCGAGACTGGCGGGGCGGGTCTATGCCGCCGCGCAGCCCCGTTCCCGCAGGAAATCGCGCAATGGCCGCCTAGAGGAACAGGTCCGGCAACAAGGGCTGGCCCGGCACCACGGCATAGCGATCGAAATCGGTGACGCCCTGCTCGCGCAGGATGTCTTCGTCGATCGCGAAATGCCCGCTGTAGTCACGCGCGGAACGGGTAAGGATGGCGTGCGCGGCGTCCGCCACGATGGCCGGCGTACGGCACTGATCCGTGCGCACGCCGTCGATCATGGCGATGGCGGCGGTGGCGATCACCGTGCGCGGCCACAGCGCGTTCACCGCGATGCCCAGCGGCGCGAACTCCGGCGACATGCCCAGCACGCACAGGCTCATGCCCATCTTGGCGATGGTGTAGGCGGTATGCGGCCCGTACCAGGCGGGATCGAGCGTGGGCGGCGGCGACAGCATCAGCACGTGCGGGTTGGCGGCATCTTTCAGATACGGCAGGCAGGCCTGGGTGACCAGGAAGGTGCCGCGCGTGTTGACCTGGTGCATGAGGTCGAAGCGCTTCATCGGCGTGTCCGACACGCCCTTCAACCAGATGGCGCTGGCATTGTTGACCACAATGTCGATGCCGCCGAAGCGTTCGGCCGCCGTGGCCGCCGCCATGCGGACTTCCGCTTCCTCACGGATATCCACCTTCAGCGGCAGGGCCACGCCGCCCTCGGCTTCGATCGCGGCGGCCGCCGTGTGGATGGTGCCGGGCAGCTTCGGATTGGCCACGCCGCTCTTGGCCGCGACGACGATGTTGGCACCGTCACGCGCGGCACGCAGGGCGATCGCCAGCCCGATGCCACGCGAGGCACCGGAGATGAACAAGGTCTTGCCCTTGAGCGATGTCATGGCCACGGCCCTCAGGCGCGCTGGAAGCGCGGCAGGATGTCACGCAATTCCGCGAGTCGCTGGACCGGATCGTCCAGTTCGAGCATGTGCTGGCATTCGTTGGCGTCCAGCGGCAGCAACTCGGACAGGCGGAAGCCGACCCAGCTGGCGTCGTCGCCCCGTTCGCCGCCGATCGCGTGCCGCCACGGCGGCTGCATCTGCTCGGCCAGGCGCTCGAGGATGGTGCCGAGCAGGCCGAATTCCGCCGGTAACGGTAACCGCGGCTCATCCGCCCAGGGCGCGAGATCGCCGCGCATCTGGCCGTCCGCGCGGATGCGCGTGCGGGTGACCCGGAACCGCTGCCCGCCTTCCGCACGATGCCGAGCAGGCCATCCTCGCGGGAGTGGAAATCGGTGATGGTAGCCAGGGTGCCGACGGCGGCGGGCACGGCGGGGGCTGCCTGCCTCGCGGCCCTCGAGGATCATGCAGACACCGAAGGCGCGGCCCGTACGCGAGCATTCGCGCACCAGGTCGACGTAGCGCGGCTCGAAGATGCGCAGCTGCAACTGGCCACCCGGGAACAGCACGTTCGACAGGGGAACAGCGGCAGGTCGAGCGCGGGCGTGGTAGCGGCCATGCGGGTCAGTCTACCTTGCGTCCAGCGCGTTGAAGAAGCGCCGGGGCGCCCCCTCGAAGCCGCCGTTGGACATGAAGATCACCTGGTCGCCGGGCCGCGCATCCGCCACCAGGCGTCCACCAGCGCATCGACGCCGGGCACCGTGGCACCGCGGCCGTCGAGCGCATCGACCACCTTGCCCGCGTCCCACGGCAACTCGGGCCGGTGCAGGAACACCACGCGGTCCGCATCGGCCAGCGACGGCGCCAGCGCATCGGCGTGCGCGCCCAGCCGCATCGAGTTGGAGCGCGGCTCCAGCGCGACCACGATGCGCGCCGCGCCGACGCTGGCCCGCAGCCCCGCCAGCGTGGTGGCGATGGCCGTGGGATGATGGGCGAAATCGTCGTAGACGGTGATGTCGCGCGTCTGGCCGATTCGCTCCATGCGCCGCCGGGCGCTGGCAAAACCGGCAAACGCCGGCAGCAGCGCCACGGGATCGGCGCCCGCGGCGTTGGCCGCCGCCAGGGCGGCCAGCGCGTTCATGACGTTGTGTCGCCCCAGCGAGCCCCAGCGCACCTCGCCCACCACGTCGCCGCCACGGCGCACGCGGAAGTGCGACCCGTCCGCCGACAGCAACTCGGCGCGCCAGTGGCCGGCGTCTATGCCGAAGGTCTCCACCGGGGTCCACGCGCCCATCGCCAGCACCTCCGCCAGGTAGGCGTCCTCGGCGTTGACGATCAGGCGGCCATTGGACGGCACGGTGCGGACCAGGTGGTGGAACTGACGCTGGATGGCGGCCACGTCGGGGAAGATGTCCGCGTGGTCGTATTCCAGGTTGTTGAGGATGGCGATGCGCGGCCGGTAATGGACGAACTTCGATCGCTTGTCGAAGAAGGCCGAATCGTATTCGTCGGCCTCGATGACGAAGGGCTTGCCGGTGCCACGGCGCGCGGACACGTCGAAGTTGCCCGGCACGCCGCCGATCAGGAACCCCGGCGACTGGCCGGCGGCTTCCAGCAGGTGCGCCAGCAGGCTGGTGGTGGTGGTCTTGCCGTGCGTGCCGGCCACTGCCAGCACCTCGCGCCCGCCGAGCAGGGTCTCGCCCAGCCACTGGGGACCCGAGATGTAACGCAGGCCCGCGTCCAGCATGTATTCCACCGCCGGATTGCCGCGGACCATGGCATTGCCGACCACGACCAGGTCGGGCGCGGGCTGCAGATGCGCCGCCTGGTAACCCTGCATCAGGCCGATGCCGAGCGCTTCCAGCTGCGTGCTCATCGGCGGGTAGACGTTGGCGTCGGATCCTTCGACGGTCAGGCCGAGCTCTCGCGCGAGCGCGGCAACGCCGCCCATGAAGGTGCCGCAGATACCGAGGATATGGACGCGCATAGGGGGCTCGTCGGAAGGCCCGCCGGGAGGGCGGGCCTGGAGGGGATCAGGCGCTGGCAGCCTTGACGCCACCGGGCAGGACGTCCAGTACGCGCTGGGTGACTTCGTCGAGCTCGCCCACGCCGTCGACCACCTTCAGCTTGCCGCGCTGCTTGTAGAAGTCGGCCACGGGAGCAGTCTGGTCGGCATAGATGCCCAGGCGCTTCTTCACCGTCTCCGGGTTGTCGTCCGGACGGCCTTCCTTCTCGAAGCGGACCTCGCAGCGGTCGACGATGGCGGCGTCGGGCACCTCCAGCTTGACCACCACGTCCAACGGCTGGCCGATGCGTGCCAGCACGGTATCCAGTGCGTCGGCCTGGGCCAGGTTGCGCGGGTAGCCGTCGAGGATGAAGCCGGGCCGGGCATCCGGCTCGCCCAGGCGGTGCTCGATGATGCCGAGCATGATGTCGTCGGGCAGCAAGTGACCGGCGTCCATCAGGCCCTTGGCTTTCAATCCGAGTTCCGTGCCAGCCTTGATCTCACCACGCAGCAGGTCGCCGTGGAGATGTGGGGAACGCCGAGGCGTTCCTTGAGGCGGTGGCCTGGGTACCTTTCCCGGAACCGGGGGCGCCGAATAGCACGAGTCGCATTGATGCTCCGTTCGTCGGCGCGCGGATAACCCCGCCACCGGACACAAGAAAATGGATCTCAAGGTAACGGCAGGGGCGCCGCGCCGTCAAACGGACGACATGCCGCAGGTGTAAGGCCGCCATCGCCCATGGCCACCTTCAGGCGCGGACGACGTCCATCGCGCTACCCTCGGCGCTCCGTTCCGCCCAAGGAATCGCAGCATGGCCGCCGGCAAAATCCTCTACGCCCAGTCGGGCGGCGTCTCCGCCGTCATCAACGCCACCGCCGCCGGCGTCATCGAGACCGCGCGGGACAAGGGCATCCCCGTCTACGCGGCGCGCAACGGCATCCTGGGCGCACTGCGCGAGGAACTGATCGATACCACCCGCGAGGCCAAGGCCAACATCGCCGGGTTGAAGCACACCCCGGGCGGCGCCTTTGGTTCCTGCCGCTACAAGCTGAAGTCGCTGGAAGAGAATCGTGCCGAATACGAGCGCCTGATCGAGGTGTTCAAGGCGCACGACATCCGCACCTTCCTCTATAACGGCGGCAACGACTCGGCCGACACGGCGAACAAGGTCTCGAAGATCGGCCAGGCCCTGGGCTACGAGGTCAATTGCATCGGCGTGCCGAAAACCATCGACAACGACTTGGTGGTGACCGACACCTGCCCCGGCTTCGGCTCCGTGGCCAAGTACACCGCCATCGCCGTGCGCGAGGCTAGCCTGGACGTGGCCTCCATGGCCGATACCTCGACCAAGGTATTCATCATCGAGGTGATGGGCCGGCACGCCGGCTGGATCGCCGCGGCCGCCGGCCTGGCCGGGTCGGGTCCGAACGATGCGCCGCACGTCATCCTTTTCCCGGAAAACGTGTTCGACCCGGAGACGTTCCTGGCCAAGGTGAAGGCTACGGTGGAAAAGGTGGGCTACTGCACGGTGGTGGTTTCGGAGGGGGTGAAGAACAAGGAAGGCGCCTTCCTGGCCGAGTCCGGCGCGCGCGACGCCTTCGGCCACGCGCAGCTGGGCGGCGCCGCGCCGGTGCTGGCCGCGCTGGTGCGGGAGAAGCTGGGCTACAAGTATCACTGGGCCCTGCCCGATTACCTGCAGCGGTCGGCCCGGCACATCGCGTCGAAGACCGACGTGGAGCAGGCCTACGCCGTGGGCAAGAAGGCGGTGGAATACGCCGCCGAGGGCCTCAACGCCGTCATGCCGGTGATCGTGCGGGTGTCCGACGAGCCGTACAAGTGGAAGATCGAGGCGGCGCCGCTGGACAAGATCGCCAACCACGAGAAGAAGATGCCGCGGAATTTCATGTCGAAGGATGGCTTCGGCATCACCGCCGCGGCGCGCCGTTACCTTGCGCCGCTGATCCAGGGCGAGGTGCCACCGCCGTATGGCGAGGATGGCCTGCCGATGTACGTGACGCTGCGGAATACGTCGGTGCCGAAGAAGTTGCGGAAGTTCAAGATGGCATGATGGGGCCGGCGTCAACGAAGGGGCGGGATCGGTGACGGGGTGCATCGGCGGTGAGGGGGCGGGATCGCCGACATCGTCGGCTCCTACAACAGCCGACGACCACCTGCGTGGTAGGAGCCGACGATGTCGGCGACCCACCCCGCGACCACCCGCCCCGTGTAGGAGCCGACGATGTCGGCGATCAGCCCCCCATCACCCCAACACCTCCCGCATCAACCCCAGGTCCCGCACGAAATCCGCATACCCCGTCTCCCGCGCCTCAGCATCCGGCAGGCGCAGCAAATACGACGGATGCACCGTCGCCATGGCCTTCCGCCCGTCAGGCAGGTCGATCCACTCCCCCCGTTGCGCCATCAGGCGAAACGACGTGCCAAACACCGATTGCGCCGCCATCGCCCCCCAGCACACCAGCGCGTCCGGCTGGATGCGGTCGATCTCCGCCGCCAGCCAGGGCCGGCATGCCGCCTGTTGCTCCACACTGGCACGCTTGTGCAGGCGCACCTTGCCGCGCGGCTCGAACCTGAAATGCTTCACCGTGTTGGTGACATAAAGCATCGCGCTCGACGCCGGCTTCGCCCAACGCGCGGTCGAACAGCTTCCCCGCCGGGCCAACGAACGGCTTGCCCGCCAGGTCTTCCTGGTCGCCCGGCTGCTCGCCGATCACCACGATACGCGCGTCTATGGGGCCTTCGCCGAACACCGTCTGCGTGGCCTTCCACACAGTCGCACGCGCGGCACTCGCGGGCCTGGGCACGCAACGCCGTAAGGCTGCCTTCGGGCGCGGCCACGGTCGCTTTCTGCAACGGCGTGATTTTCTTCTTCGGTATCGTCGGCTGCTTGTCCACCATGGCCTGCATCCTCGGCAACGCGTCGCGTACCAATTCGGGAATGAGTCGTGCTTCCGGCAGGTTCTTCCAGTACTTCACCGGCATCTCGCGACGCATCGCATCCACCTTCAGCCGGGCGGGATTGAAGATGCTGGCGTAATACGTCCGCCAGAGATCTTCGAGGGCGTCGTCGGACGGTGCATCCGAGCGGTTGGCACCCAGGCCGAAGGACAGCGTCTCGCCATTCCAGTGCGCGGTGCGTAACGGCGTCAGCAGCGACCAGTGCATGCCGGTGAAGCGGCGCACGAAGAACGGTGCCACGCGCGTCACGATGTCGAACGAGGGCTCGAACCAGGACACATAAACCGTATCGTCGCCGTGGCGCACCTCGCGAAAGCGCACGAACGCCTTCATCTTGTGCATGTCGCGACTGACCTGCTTCACGCAGGCGTGCGCCCAGGCCACGTCCTCGTCCGTGGCGATGCGCAGCAACGCTTTCTCGCCATGCGCCAGGCGCCAGAGCATGCGATACAGCGTGGCGTGGCGGCGCGCATCGGTATGCGCAAGCACCGCATGGGCCAGATTGAGGAAATCGCGCGGCACCGCCGGCACACGGGTACGCACGGGCGGCGGCAGGCGATCGTCACCGCCGAACAGTCCACCAGTCCCACCCACCTGCCAGTCCACGGCGACGGATCGACGTCGGCCAGCAGCAGCGCACGCGCCCTTCGCCCGCCACGCGTCGAAATCCGACGGGTCGTCCAGCGTCACGGACCACATGGTCAGCCGAACAGGTCCGGCTGCGACGGCTCGCGCAGGTCACGCCGCAGCACGCCGCTTTCGTGGTCGCCGCGCGGACTGTGATCCACCGTCTCCACGAACGGCGCCACCTTCTTCACCGGCACGCGCAGGCGGATCAGGTCGTCGTAGCGGATACGCCGATGCCCGCGCATGGCGATCATCTTGTCGACCGTCTTCACACCCAAACCCGGCACGCGCAGCAGCGTCTCGCGGGGCGCGCGGTTGACGTCCACGGGAAGGTTTCGCGGTGGCGCAGCGCCCAGGCGAGCTTCGGGTCCACATCCAGCGAGAGCATGCCGTCGTCGCCCCGCGGCGCGATCTCGTCGGCGCCGAAGCCGTAAAAACGCATCAGCCAGTCGGCCTGGTAGAGACGATGCTCGCGCACCAGCGGCGGCGGCTTCAGCGGCAGGATCTTCGACGCATCCGGGATCGGGCTGAACGCGGAGTAGTAGACGCGGCGCAGCCGGTAATTGGTGTACAGGTTGGTACTGGCCGAGAGCACGTCGCGGTCGCTCGCATCGTCGGCGCCCACGATCATCTGCGTGCTCTGACCGGCCGGTGCGAATCGTGGCGCCTTCTTCTCGGCCTTGGCCTCGTCGATGGACAGGCGCAGGCGACCCATCGCGCTGCGGATATCGCCGAGGTGCTTCTCCGGCGCGAGGGTTTTCAGGCCACCCTCGGTCGGCATCTCCACATTGATGCTGAGACGATCGGCCCAGCGGCCCGCGGCATCGATCAATTCGGGCGAGGCGTCGGGGATGGTCTTCAGGTGGATGTAGCCGCCGAACTTGTGCTCGCTGCGCAGCGTGCGCGCGACCCGTACCAGCTGCTCCATCGTGTAGTCGGGCGACTGGATGATGCCCGAGGAGAGGAACAGCCCCTCGATGTAGTTGCGCCGGTAGAACTCCAGGGTGAGGTTGACCACTTCCTCCACCGTGAAACGCGCGCGCTGCACGTTGCTGCTGCGTCGATTGACGCAATACACGCAGTCGTACACGCAGAAGTTGGTCATCAGTATCTTCAGCAACGAGATACAGCGGCCATCCGGCGCATACGCGTGGCAGATCCCCATGCCTTCCGTCGAGCCGATCCCGCCGGTTTTCAGCGAGTTACGGCCCTTGCCGCCGCTGGACGAGCACGAAGCGTCGTACTTCGCGGCGTCGGCGAGGATGGCGAGTTTGTCGGAGATCTTCATGGGGAGGGTTATCGTGCCAAAAGGCCCGCGTAGCCGTGTGAAGGCCCCCGCCCGTTAGATGGTGGCCATTGCCACGGAGCCCTTCATGGACCTGATCATCCGCCACGCCACACTGCCCGACGGCCGCCGGGATGTCGATATCGGTATCGACGACGGCCGCTTCGTGGCCGCCGAGCCCGGCCTGGCCGCCACGGGCGGGAAGAGATCGATGCCGCCGGGCGCCTGGCCAGCCCGCCCTTCGTCGATGCCCACTTCCACATGGATGCCACGCTGTCGCTGGGCCTGCCGCGGCTGAACGCCTCGGGCACCCTGCTGGAGGGTATCGCGCTGTGGGGCGAGCTCAAGCCCGACCTGACCCAGCAGGCCCTGGTGGACCGCGCCATGGCCTACTGCGACATGGCCGTGGCGCAAGGCCTGCTGGCCATCCGCAGCCATGTGGATATCTGCGACGACCGCCTGCTCGCCACCGATGCGTTGCTGGAAGTGAAGCGGCGCGTGGCGCCCTGGCTGCACCTGGAGCTGGTGGCCTTCCCGCAGGACGGCCTGCTGCGCTCGCCCACCGCAAAACAGAACCTGGTACGCGCGCTGGACAAGGGCGTGGAGGTGGTGGGCGGTATTCCCCATTTCGAGCGGACCATGGCCGACGGCGCGGCGTCCATCCGCTGGCTGTGCGAGCTGGCCGCCGAGCGCGGCCTGCGCGTGGACATGCATTGCGACGAGTCGGACGATCCCATGTCGCGGCACATCGGACCCTGGCGGCGGAAACGATCCGCACCGGGTTACAGGGGCGCGTCACCGGCTCGCACCTGACCTCGATGCATTCGATGGACAACTACTATGTGTCCAAGCTGCTGCCGCTGATCGCCGAAGCCGGCGTGCACGCCATTGCCAACCGCTGATCAACATCACGCTCCAAGGCCGCCACGACACCTATCCCCGGCGGCGCGGCATGACACGCGTACCGGAGTTGCTGGACGCCGGCGTCAATGTCGCCTTCGGCCACGACTGCGTGATGGACCCCTGGTACGGCATGGGCTCGGCGACATGCTGGAGGTAGCGCACATGGGGCTGCACGTCGCGCAGATGACCTCGACGCGCCGCGTAGCGCAGTGCTTCGACGCGGTGACCACCAACGCAGCGAAGGTGATCGGCTGGGACGGCTACGGCATCGCCGTGGGCCACCGTGCTGACATGGTGCTGCTACAGGCAGGCAACGCTTACGAGGCGATCCGGCTCAAGGCGGTCCGACTGCTGGTCGTCCGCGGCGGCAAGGTGCTCGCCCGTGCACCTGAACGACGTACGGCGCTGTCCTGCCGGAACGCCCGTCGGCGCTGACGCTGGAGTTCCGGCCGGGGTCGATTCCTGAACCGCCGAGTCCATTAGCTGTCGCGTCAATGAACGCTTTCGCGAATCTTTCGAAACGTAGGACTTTGCGTTCAGCCTCGTCTTCCTAGCATCCGAATCGTCGATCGGCCGCGGTGACCCGCGGTGTGACGATCGTCCTGGAGACCGGCTATGAAAACGATGATCCGCAGTGCCCTTGTCGCCCTCGCCCTGTTGTCCACGTCGGCAGTGTTCGCTCGCGATCACTACGACGACCACACGGTCGCGGACGCCATGGCGAGTACCGTAACAACCATGGCTGGCATGATCGCCGCTACGACGATCACCGTTATGGGTATCGCGACCATGGCTGGCGCGGGCCCGTCCGCCGCCGCCCCCGTACCGCCATCATTACTATGCGCATCCGGCGTACTACCACCGGCCGCCTCCGCCGCCGCCGCATCGTGGGTATTGGCATCGTTGAGAAGCAGCGCGGTATTGCCGCTTGCAGACACCGGTTGACCGTTGGGTCGTTCGACTCCCTCTTCGAGAGGGAATTGGACTAGAAGCAGGATGCCATTCAAGCTTGTCGGATGCTGGATATAGCCTTCCGGAATACTTCAAAGGTCTACTGCTCCAACGAGAGATCGATGGATGAGATATGGAGAAGAGACCTTCATCGCTCGGTTGGTACTCGTTATCGAACCCCGCTTCCGTCAATCTGAAACAATTGCTTCAGCCAATTGTCCCAAATAGTCACGAGAGTCTGCGTGCGGCGAGATACCTAATTCCATCTAGGGATGCACGTTACGAATCAGTCAAAAAGTTAGCCTTTGGCCTGATGCAGACAGTGAACGTGCTTGGCAGTGAGAATGGAGTCGCGCATACCATCAGCCCGCGTGGCCAACGCATAATGCAAGACGCGATCTGTGTTTCGATCACAGCGGCTTGTTGCGATGCACGTCTTTGTTAGGATGCACGTCTTTGGTAGAAAGCCTGCACCGCCACCTCAGCAGCACCGTCGACCTACTAAGGCAACGTGACAAGTGGTATCAGGCGTAGGCATCAGTAGCGATGATGAGGTCAGAAAAGTCGTCGAGGTTCAGTCCACTGAAAGTACCGCACGAACGTGGATCAGGACGCTGCACGTGCAACACATCTACCCTTTGCCCCTGACGTTGACCATATGGTCAACGTCACGTTCCGGTTATTAGGCTGTTTAAGGCACTTGCCTGAAACCGCCCGCTCGCTGCCTTAAACGAGCGACCGCCGCAAAAGGACACGCCGAGACAAGCGCTACGGCACCGAATAGTACACCGATGGGTAACAGGTATTTGATATGAAAGACAGGGGGCATAAACATCACAAGAAACGCCGTGGACCCCATGACCCACCAATACGGAAAAAAACGAACTCAATGATCTCAACCACTACGAATGCAACATATATTTCTATAAGCAGAATAAAGTCTGGATAACCCAGATACCACATGAAACGAAATGCGTACGCGAAGTAATGGACCAAAAAGGATGCTGCCAATCCTAAGGCCGCCGCCAGCCAAGGAAACTTTTTACTTAGCATTGTCCTCAATTTCCTTAGTATTCTGACGCCACACCGCCTCCTCCATCATCAGAGGAAGTGGACCCGTAAGGCTGACTGTACCATGCTATTGCCTTCGCCGTAGTTGCGTATCAAACAGTCCCATCTTGCTGCTTTTCTCCATACCGCATGACAAAGCCCTCATCTAACGAATGAGCTCCTTAAGGGTATAGTTTACGGTTATGTCGGAAAATTTTTCTGGATTAGGGCTACCGACAAGAAGGAACCGACGAAATTGTTCGCAGAAAGCATCGGCAATGCGCCAACATTATTTATTGTACCGTTGGGCGAAGCGGGCGAGTCATTTCCTGGCGTGGGATTATTTTTCAGCCCTTCACTTGCCTGAGTAAGAGACAGGGATGACGCAACATTCGTTAAGTAAGCATGGAAAAAGATCCCAGGGCCGAATCCAGCAGCCTGCACACTATTGACAATGTTCACGCTCGGCACTCGGTGATCCTCAGGTCGAATTTGTATTACTCCATCAACCACCGTGGCGCGCTTTCCGTCTGGGTCTATGTAGCCTATGGGATTTAAGGCTGCATAGGCGTATCGATTGAAGCTGCCAACGCTGGCGGGGACCGCCTGTACGGGGTCAGTGCTGAAAAAGCGCCCCACGCCTGGATCGTAATATCGCGCCTGCATGTAAAATAGGCCTGAGTCTGTGTCGTTCACATGCCCCGTATACCCCGGCCCCTGCTCTGGCGTACCCAGCGCCTGCGTGCCGTAAGGCCGTAATCCGCATTGCTGAGGATGTTCCCCGAAGCATCCGCCTTCGCCAACACCGTCCCCTGCGGACTCGTGTAGTAGTAGGTAATCGTCTCCGCCGCATGCGCAACGCCCATGCTCGCGCAAACCATCGCCATCAAAAGCAGCAAGGCGGTCAGCCATGCCGACCCCGGCCGCAGGCAACGACGAACGATCGACATCGTGGAAGTCTCCATCATCACGCTCCTATGCCGGCCATCACGGGCTCACACTATTCGATGGGCTGTAGGCCGAGCAGCCCACGGCGTTACATGCGCGCACCTTGTAGGTAAGCGTGACGCCCGGTTGCTGCAGCGAGCTGTAAGACAGAGACGAGCCGTTGTAAACCTGGGTGTTGTTTTCCATCACTCGTACCGCGTGGCGGACGACTGCGCTGTCCACTTGACCAGCACCGTGGGTTTGGTCGGGCCGTGGTAGGTCGTGGTGAAGGTCGGTGCCGGTGGCGCCGAGGGCACCAGGGAGACGGTCACCGTGGTGGTCCCACTGAAAGGTCCGCACGCGAGCGGATTGCAGCCTTGCACCTCATAGGCATAGGTCCCGTTGCCCCGTCCCGAGGTCGACCAGCTTGTCGCGCCGTTGAACTGGACCTGTTGGAACGCCGCGCCATTGACCGATTCCATAAGGTTGTAACCCACCGCGTCGCCGACCGTCGACCAAGTGATGGTGTAGGCACCGAGTTGTTGGTGCCGCCGCCGGTGATGGAGGGAGCACTGGCTGGCGGACGCATTACGCTCACCGCTGCGCTGGTGACATAACCGCCACACCCATTCGCGTTGCAGGCACGTACCCGATAGGACCAGTTACCTGAGGTGCCTTCGTTCACGGTCGTCGACGTACTTGTCCCGGACCACACATTGGCCCAGTTGCCGTTAGTGCTGTGGTCTACCTGATACGACGTGGCATACGTTGTCGCAGGCCAACTGACCGCTACGGCACCCGTCGAGTTCGCCGGCACGCTGATGCTGGCCGGCGCCGGCGGGATGTGCGCAATGGTGACCGTGTTAGAGATGGTGGGCGTGCTACAGCCGTTCGCATTGCACGCCGAAGCGCGGAACTGATAGTTCGCATCACCCGGCGCATTGTAGGAAGCGCTGGTACCCGTTCCGGTATAGAGCGTCGCCCAGACGCCGCCGTTGGTGGAACACTCCGCTTTGTAACTCGTCGTGTTGCTCGTCGCCGACCAGTTGACCGCAATATTCGACAGGTCACCTGCGGCCGTCGCCGTCGCCGAAGCGGGCGAGGAAGGCGCCAGCACGGAGGGCGGCACGACGAAGTTACCCGAGTTGGTCAGGAGGTTGTTGGGCGTACCTACGGGAGAGATGCCGTGGACGTAGATCGCCTGGCCGGCATATTTCACGCGTTGCTCTTCGGTCAGCGTAATCGTGTAGCGGTGCTTGGTCCCACTCGAATGACACAAGGTCTGCACGGCGGACCCGGTGTCCTGATTGGCGGTCGCGATGGCTATGCCCGTTCCCGTGCCGTACGGGCCACCCACATACAGATGCACATCGATGGAGGCAGCCAAGCCGCTAGCACATGCCCAGCCGGAGATGACGGCATCGGTACCGCTAGTCACACCATCGACGTAGCCGATTACGTTCGAGGTCGTTGCTTTCCGGCTCGCCACCAGGTTTTGCCCAGGTAGACATAACTGGTGCCGTTGGTGCTGCCGTTGTCGTACTCCCACATCAGCTGACCGCTGCTGCTGTAGGCGTAGTAGGTCGTGCCGGACGACGTGACCGCCTTCACCCGGTGACCCGTAGCGTCATACAGGTAATCGCCCTTGCCGTTGACCGAGAGCAGCCGGTTGGCCAAGTCGAAGGTCATCGCCTGGCTGTCCTTGGCCGTGGTGTTGCCCTGGGCGTCGTAGGTGAAGCTGTGCACCGTGGCGCCGTTGTTGCTGATCGTGCTTAGCAGGTTGTTAGCGTTGTAGTTGTAGGTGTTACTGCCATTGCTGTTGGTCAGGCTACGCAGGTTGTTCAGGGTGTCGTAGGTGTAGTTTCGCTACCCCACAGGTTGGAGGCCGTAGCGGACACCAGGCGGCTCAGGCCGTCGTAGGTCATCGCGCGGGTGCGCTGTGCCGATCCGCTGATCGGTAATCGACAGGATGTTGCCCACCTTGTCGTAGCCGAAGTCTTCGCTGACCGCGATCTTGGCCGCCGTGCCGAAGCTGAAGTTGGACAGCAGCTGCCGCGCGTTCTTACTGGCCGAATACAGCGCACCGTTGCCCAGCGTGTAGGCCTGCACTGCACCGTCCGGGAAATATGTCGCGCCGCTAACGAAGGAACCCGCCGTCGTCGGCTGACCCAGCGCGTTGGGTGACATCGCTACCGTGTTGCCATCGGGGTACTGCACGCTGGCCAGGCGGCCATTGGCGTCATACCCGTAGCCCAGCGTCCACGACCAGCCGTCCACCGAGAGCGCTTCGGCGGTGAGCAGACCTAGCTTGTTGCGACCGTAGGACCAACCCACCGTACCGGTGCTGTTGGCGTTGCTGGACGACGTGGCCGAGGTCGACGTCGCGGGCCGGCCCAGTGCGTCGTAGGTGAAGCTCGTGGCGAGCGTACCGTTGGGATAGGCCACGGAGGTGACGCGATTCATCGCGTCATAGGCGTTGGTTGTGCGCGCCGCCGTGGCGACCTGGTCGTAACCGCACCCGCTGCCGTTGAACGGCTGGCCGGCCGCGCTCCAGACCACGTTGTCGGCGCCGTCATAGGCGGCCATGGTGCTGCCTGTCTCAGGTTCCCATGAACGACAGAGCCGGTGCTGCGCGTCGTAGGTCATCGTGCGGGTCAGTCCGCCCTGGGTCATCGACAGCACGTTGCCGTAGAGGTCGCGGCTGATGGTCTGCGTCACGCCCTCGGGCGCTTCCACTTTGACCACGTTGTCGAATCCGGGCGTGTCGAACACCTGGAAATGCTGAACGTGGCGTTGCCCTTGGCATCGGTCACCTGGCGGGCGCCGCCGGTGAGATACAAGGTGTTGGTCACCAAGTCGCCCTGCTCGGAAGACTGCGTACTGGACATGGGACGCCCCAGCGAGTCGTAGGCCGTGGTTGTGCCTGAAGTGATGCTGCTGCGGTCAGGCGTACCCGTCACCGGGTAGGACACGAAGCTCTTGCGGCGCCCGCCCAGTCGTATTCGGTGCGCGTGGACACGGCGAGTGCGCCGCTGTTGGCATCCGACTGCGTCGAGATGACCGGGCGTAGCAGGACGTCAAAATCCGTCCGCTGATTGAGGTTGCCCTGTGTCGCGGTGCGCACCCAGTGACTGCCGCCCATGCCGCGCGCATCGGGGAGAAGATGTAGCTGTAAGTCTTGGGTGCCCACGCGGTGCTGTCGCCCGAGGGATAGTCGATACGTGCGATGCGACCGATCGCGTCGTAGCCGTAGCTCGTGGTGGCGCCGGCCTGATCGGTAATGGCCGCGATCTGACCAGGCCGTCGACCGTCACCGCCTGGCTCGTTCCGTCCGGGTAGCCGATGCTGGTCGGAATGCCGCGGGCGTAGTTGCCCAGTGTGGTGGTCTTGCCGTTGCCGTCGGTGAAGCTGGCCAGCTGACCCTGCGCGCCAAAGGTGTAGCCCATCACCTTCACTCCGAACCGATCGCGCTCGGTCGGCGTGGCGGTGCCGCTGTCGTAGAGCTCTGGCTGACCGTCTCGCCGGTGCTCAGGTTGATCGACTGCGCCGGCAGGCCGATCACCCAGAGGCCAGCATTGTCGGTGTAGGTAGACCGATCACTGACGCTGTAGCCGAAGTTGTTGGAACGAGTGACATCCTGCGGCCGCGCGAAGGCATCGAACGCGGTGGCATTCCAGGTGTAGACGTCCGGCGTGCTGCTGGCTGCGGGGTCCATCGTGATCTGCTGCGTGGCCTTGGGCAGCTGCTCCTGCAGCTGCGCCGTGTTGACGCGATGCTGCGGCGCATAACCCCACGGGTGGGCATACGCACCCGAGCGGGCGTCCTGGGCCGGCGTCGGGTTGACGTAGGCGTAGACCGTCGAGCGGCGCAAGGGGGTCGTACCATCGCCGGTGAATACTTCTTCCTTCAGCAGCTGGCTCTCGGTCCAGTCGTAGCGGTTGGAGAAGGTGCTGCGCTCCACATGGCCGTCGGGATAGCCGACATCGGTGGCGATCTGGGTCGCGCAGGCGGTGTCGTCGTGCAGTCCTTGGACCAGCTTTCGTTGGCGGGGTGTAGCCATACATCCAGACCAGACCGCCAGAAGGCAAGCCGGTCCCCGTAAGCGTGCGCTTGATGATCGCCATGCCGTAGGACACGTTGGGCACGGTCGCCCAGGTGCTTATGCCGTCCGGGGTGGCGGCCATGTTGGGCCCGGCCATGCACTGCTGGGGCACATACGAGCGACCCCGCTTGAGGGGCTTGACGATGTAGCTTGCCGTCAGTCCTGAAGGGTGCGTAGCCGACGCGATGAACAGGCTATCCATATTGGTAGGCACGCCTGCGGTCGCGCAGGTGCCGCCGGACTCGCGCGTGTCCGCCCACGCGCCGTTGAACGGATCGAAGTTGTATCCCCAACTGCTGCCGTCCGGCTGCTTCACCGACGTCAGGGTGTAGACCAAATTCGCGGTGGACTTGACGTAGCTGTACGTCCAGGTGCGATTGCCCGCGGCACCGCCCTGCACCGTGATCGTGCTCACCCTATGGCTGCTGGTGCCCGTGCTCGCGTCCGTCTCGTAGGTGAGGGTGACATGGCGACCATCCGAGGCGGCGATGTCCGTGACATCGTCACCGCTGTACGTATAGGTCACCGAGTTACCGAACCGGTCTTCGATACGCGTCACCAGCATCCGGCCTTCGCGGCGCAGCAGCAGGTCTTCCGCCGTGGCGAACGTATGGAAGCCCGAGCGCGCGGCCGTAGGACTCGAACCCAGCGGCCGCGTCAGCGACGGCATGTAGCGATAGGCGATGTGATCGAGCCAGTATTTGGTGCCATCCGGCGACACGGCGAGGAAACCCTCGATCGTGGAATCGTTGGCGGCATGCGCGAGGCAACCCACGGCCCAGTTGCCACGGGTCACGATCGGATAGGTCAGGCCCGCAACACCGGGCGTGGTCGTATTGGCCGTCGAGCGCGCCAGCAGGTCCTGGCTGGCCTGGCCCGGGATGCGCAGCTGGTAGCCCTGCCACCACGTCGGCGGCTCCCAGTCCGCGCGCTTGGAATCGCCGGTGGGCGCGGCCACGCTGGGCGGAGGACCGAAATGGGAACAGATGGCGCCGGGGTTGGTCGCGGCAACGCGCCAGCCCGGCACGTTGTTCTGCTGGGCCGTGACCGTAAAGATCTGCGGCAAGTCCATATCCCAGTCGCCGAAGGCACGCGCCTGCAGGTCGGGGCGATCCTCGACACCGTGGAAGCTGAAGCTGCGCCCCAGGGTCAACGCCGGGCCGGTGCCGGTCAGCGACACATCGGTCTGGGCGAAGGACAGGGAGCCGTCGTAGAGGCTGATCTTCTCGCCGAAGGGCGTATCGCCCAGCGGCTGGATGTCCTCGTTGACCTTGATGAGCTTCTTGTACTCGTCTTCGGGCTTGACCGTGGTTTGCGCACCGGCCGCGAAGGGCAGCGCCAGCGCGAGAACCATCGACATCCCGAGCGCCACACGCGCCCACGAGCGCACGATCGGCGCCCTCCCCTGTTTGGACCCTGTCATCGCATTCCCCTGGCCGTGAGCCATTGCTCAGCGCGGGAATGTAGGCGTCCGAATTTGTAGCAGTCAACACGACCTTGAGCCGGTAGTGTCCCGAGCGGGAAGGCACGGCACCGCCCCGAACGTAGGCGCGGCAACGCTCGGATCGACACCTATGCCATTAGTTGTAGTCTTTCCCCTACAAGACGCAGCGGCGTAAGCCTACACGCGGACGGCACTTTGACAGATCAGCCCGCCTCCCGCAGGCAAGCCAAAAAAAGCGCATCCCACCCCTTGCGCAGCGCACAACACCTTCCACCACATACGGTGCCTATACTCGGACCGGGCCCTGCCGGGCCCCACCATGGGGAGGCTACGATGCTGCAGCAGTACGCTTTGTGGATCGCGCTGGGGTGCGCGCTCGTCGCGATCGTGTATGGCGCGTTCTCGGTCAGTTGGGTCATGTCCCGATCTCCCGCAACGCACGCATGCAGGAGATCGCCGCGGCGATCCAGGAAGGCGCCCGCGCCTACCTCAATCGCCAGTACGCCACCATCGGTGCCGTCGGCATCGTCCTCTTCCTTCTCATCGGCCTCTTCCTCGACTGGGGCACCGCGGTCGGTTTCGCACTCGCGCCGTACTGTCAGGGGCGACCGGCTACATCGGCATGAACGTGTCGGTTCGCGCCAACGTCCGCACCGCCGAGGCCGCCCGCAGCGGCCTTTCTTCCGCCCTGGCCGTGGCGTTCCGCGGCGGCGCGGTCACCGGCATGCTTGTGGTCGGCCTGGGGCTGCTCGGCGTGGCCGGCTATTACGGCGTACTGCTGCACATGGGTTATGAGCGTACGCATGCGCTGCATGCACTGGTCGGCTTTGCCTTCGGCGCCTCGCTGATCTCGATCTTCGCGCGGCTGGGCGGCGGCATCTTCACCAAGGGCGCCGACGTCGGCGCCGACCTGGTCGGCAAGGTCGAGGCCGGCATTCCCGAGGACGACCCGCGCAACCCGGCGGTCATCGCGGACAACGTCGGCGACAACGTCGGCGACTGCGCGGGCATGGCGGCCGACCTGTTCGAGACCTACGCGGTGACGCTGATCGCCACGATGCTGCTGGGTGGCGTGATGGCCACCGAGGTCGGCCCGTCAGGCGTGCTCTATCCGCTGGTGCTGGGCGGTGCGTCGATCGTGGCGTCGGTGATCGGCACGTTCTTCGTCAAGAACCGCGGCGGCAAGATCATGAATGCGCTGTACGCCGGCGTGTTCGTTTCCGCACCTGCTCGCGGCGATCGCGTTCTGGCCGATCACGCAGTCGATGATGGTGGATTCGTCGTTCGGGCCGACCCGGCTGTTCGGCTGCACGATCATCGGGTTGGTGCTCACGGGCGCTATCGTGGTCATCACCGAGTACTACACCGCCACCGAGTACGGACCCGTGCGACATGTCGCGCAATCGTCCACCACCGGTCACGCGACCAACATCATCGCGGGGCTGGGCGTGTCGATGAAGTCCACCGCGTTGCCTGTACTGGCCGTGTGTGCGGCGATCTGGGGGGCGCACACGCTGGCCGGCCTCTACGGCATCGCCATTGCGGCCACCGCCATGCTGAGCATGACCGGCATGGTGGTGGCGCTGGATGCGTACGGCCCTATCACCGACAACGCCGGCGGCATCGCCGAGATGGCCGAACTGCCGGCCGACGTGCGCGGCGTCACCGACCCGCTGGACGCCGTGGGCAACACCACCAAGGCCGTGACCAAGGGCTATGCGATCGGCTCCGCCGGCCTCGCCGCCCTGGTGCTGTTCGCCGACTACACGCACAACCTCAACCTGCACTTCGGCGGCACGGAGGTGCGCTTCGACCTGTCCAACCATTACGTGATCATCGGCCTGCTGATCGGCGGCCTGATCCCGTATCTTTTTGCGGCCATGGCGATGGAAGCGGTGGGCCGCGCGGCGGGTGCCGTGGTGGAGGAAGTGCGCCGGCAGTTCCGCGAGATCGCCGGGATCATGGAGGGCACCACGCGCCCCGACTATTCGCGGGCCGTGGACATGCTGACCCGCTCGGCCATCCGCGAGATGCTGGTGCCCTCGTTGCTGCCGGTGCTGGTACCGGTGGTGGTGATCTTCGGCTTCAAGTGGCTGGGGGGACCGGAAGCCGGGGCCCAGGCGCTGGGTGGCGTGCTGATCGGCACCATCGTCACCGGCCTGTTCGTGGCGATCTCGATGACCACCGGCGGCGGCGCCTGGGACAACGCCAAGAAGTACATCGAGGACGGCCACTACGGCGGCAAGGGCTCCGAGGCGCACAAGGCGGCGGTCACTGGCGACACGGTGGGCGACCCGTACAAGGACACGGCGGGGCCGGCGGTCAATCCGCTGATCAAGATCATCAATATCGTGGCGCTGTTGTTGATTCCGTTGCTGTGATCGTGGGGCTTGGGCCGCCCCGGCCCTCTAGCCCGAAAGTCATGGTCGCGGGCCCCCGGCCGTGCGCTAAGGTCGGGGCCCGTTCTGCCTCACGGATACGATCCCATGCAACGACGCTGGATTGCGCTGGCCATCGCCCTTACCTTCATGGGCATGACCCAAGCCCACGATGCTCCCAAGACCCCTCCGGCCAGGCCGCCCCGGCCGCCGGCGACGACGAAAACCTCTGGCTCGACGACATCGACGGCGCCAAGCCGCTCGCCTGGGTCAAGGAGCGCAACGCCGAGACCGTGGCGAAATACGCCAAACGCGGCCTTCACCTCGCTGGACGCGCGCCTGCTCGAAGTGCTCGACTCCGAGGCCCGTATTCCGATGGTCTCGAAGATCGGCGATCACTATTACAACTTCTGGCGGGACAAGGCCCATCCCAAGGGACTGTGGCGGCGCACCACACTGGCCGAGTACCGCAAGGACAACCCGACCTGGGAAACCGTGATCGACCTGGACGCGCTGTCCGCGTCCGAGAAGGAAAACTGGGTGTGGCACGCGCGCAGTGCCTGCGGCCGGCCAACCCCGCTGTCTCGTCTCGCTCTCGCGCGCCGGCGCCGACGCCGACGTGATCCGCGAGTTCGACCTCACCACGCGCACCTTCATCAAGGATGGCTTCACCCTGCCCGAAGCCAAGACCCAGGTTGCCTGGATCGACGACGACCACCTGTTCGTCGCCACCGACTTCGGCCCGGGCTCGCTGACCGACTCCAGCTACCCGCGCATCGTGAAGGAATGGAAGCGCGGCACGCCGCTGTCGTCCGCCACCACGGTGTACGAAGGCACCGCGAAGGACATGTCGATCTCGGCCTATCGCGACCTCACCCCCGCTTCCAGCGCGACTTCGTGCAGCGGGCGCTGGAGTTCTACAACACCGAGACCTTCCTGCGCGGCAAGGACGGCAAGCTGGTCAAGATCGACGTGCCCAACGACGCCGAGACCGACGTGGAGCGTGAGTGGTTGCTGGTCGAGCCACGCACGGCATGGACCGTGGGCGGCACCACCTACCCGTCCGGTTCGCTGGTGGCCACGAAGTTCGACGACTTCATGGCCGGCAAGCGCGAGTTCACCGTGTTGTTCACGCCCGACGAGCACAGCTCGCTCTCGGGTCATTCATGGACGCGTCATCACCTGATCCTCAACGTGATGCGCGACGTGGTCAGCCAGATCCAGATCCTGACCCCGAACGCGAAAGGCCCCTGGACGAGCGAATCGCTGGGTGGCGCGCCGCCGCTGAGCACGATGGACGCCAGCGGGATCGATGCCGACGATTCGGACGAGTACTTCCTCACCGTGTCCGGCTTCCTCCAGCCGACGACGCTCTATTACGGCGTGCTCGGCCAGGGCGACCGCTCGGCCATCAAGCACAGCCCGGCGTTCTTCGACGCGTCGAAGTTCACGGTCAGCCAGCATTTCGCTACCTCCAAGGACGGCACCAAGGTGCCCTACTTCGAGATCGCCCCGAAGGGCCTGAAGGCGGACGGTAACAACCCGACCCTGGTCTACGGCTACGGCGGCTTCGAGATCCCGCTGCAACCGGCGTACTCCGGTGGCGTCGGTCGTGCCTGGCTGGAGAAGGGCGGCGTGTATGTCATCGCCAACATCCGTGGCGGCGGCGAGTACGGCCCACGCTGGCACCAGGCGGCCCTCAAGGCGAACCGGCCGCGCGCCTACGAGGACTTCGCGGCGGTGTCGCAGGACCTGATCGACCGCAAGATCACCAGCCCGAAGCACATGGGCATGATGGGCGGCAGCAACGGCGGCCTGCTGGCAGGCAATATGCTGACCCGCTACCCGCAACTTTACGGTGCCGTGGTCAGCCAGGTCGCCTTGCTCGACATGAAGCGCTATACGCACATGTCGGCAGGCGCCTCGTGGATGGCCGAATACGGTGACCCGGACAAGCCGGAAGAGTGGAAGTACATCCAGACGTTCTCGCCGTACCACAACCTGCACAAGGGCACCCACTATCCGCCCGTGCTGTTCACCACCTCCACGCGTGACGACCGCGTGGGTCCGGTGCACGCCCGCAAGATGGCCGCCCGCATGCAGGCCATGGGCCTGGATGCCTCGCTGTATGAAAACCTCGAGGGCGGCCATGGCGCGGCGGCGGACAACAAGCAGTCGGCCTTCATGAACGCGCTGGCCTACACCTATCTCTGGGACCACCTGAAGTAACCGACCGGGGCCGCCTGGCGCCGCTTTTGCGGCGCGGGCGGCTAGCCCGTATCCTATTCGGCCGCTTCCCTCCCCTATTACTCGTCAAGGAATCCCATGGGTCTGCATCTCGTTCCCGCCGGCAAGAATGTACCGGACGAAATCAACGTCATCATCGAAATCCCCAAGGATGCCGAGCCGGTCAAGTACGAAGTGGACAAGGAAAGCGGCGCGATCTTCGTCGACCGCATCCTCTCCACCCCCATGCGCTACCCCTGCAACTACGGTTACGTGCCGGGCACGCTCGGCGGCGACGGCGACCCGCTGGATGCCCTGGTGATCCTGCCGCTGTCGCTGGTTCCCGGCTCGGTCATCCGCTGCCATCCGGTCGGCATGCTCAAGATGAGCGACGAAGCCGGCGCCGATGAGAAGCTGGTGGTGGTTCCGGTCGAGAAGGTGTTCGCCGGTTATTCGCACATCAAGGACATCGCCCAGGTTTCCGGCCACTGGCTGGAGCGCATCGGCCACTTCTTCGAGCACTACAAGGACCTGGAGAAGGGCAAGTGGGTCAAGGTCGAGGGCTGGGTCGGCGCGGATGAGGCCAAGGCCGAGATCGTGGCCGGCATGGCTCGGTACAAGGCCGATCATTAAGCTCGGCTAGGCGGCTATAAGCTCGGCTAGGCGGCTATTGCGCACATCGTGCGCTCCTGCCTGCACGTTTATCGCCCACATCGTGGGCTCCTACGGCGCTCCTGTAGGAGCCCACGATGTGGGCGATAAACGTTTCGTGGACGATTCACGTTGTCGCACGTTGGTTTTCGCGCACATCGTGCGCTCCTACATGGGTTTAGTCGGCTTGAGGGTTTATGCGGGTTAGCCTCGGCCTAGCAGGGCGCGCAGGTCGATGATGGCGGCGTTGGCGCGTGAGATGTAGTTGGCCATCACCAGCGAATGGTTGGCGAAGAAGCCGAAGGGCGCGCCGTTGAGGACCACGGGGCTACCCAGGTTTTTCTGCGATTCTTCCAGCTCGCGGATGACCTGCTCGAGGCTGGCATCGGCGTTCTTGCTGCGCAGGATGGGTGCGAAATCGTGGCGGATCGCCTTGAGCTGCTCCAGCAGTGCCCAGGTGTAGCCACGCGCCTCGTAGAAGTTGTCGTCGATCTTGTTCCAGGCGTCTTGACGTACACCGCCTTGGCGGGGCCGGCCTTGCCGCCGACGTCGGCGTTGGGCGCCGCGTCTACTTTCAGCTGACCCGCCGCGGCGGACAGCCGCTGCGACAGCGAGCCCAGACGCCCCGAGACCGTTTGCAGATAGTCGGCCAGGTTGTCGGCGCGCGCATAGAAATGCGCGTTCGCATCCTCGGCATCGCTCAGGCGGCCCAGGTAGTTTTCCAGGTCATCCACGGCTTTGCCGTATTGCGATTCCGAACTCGGCAGCAGCCAGCGATCGTTGGGGCTATTCAGCAACGGATCGGCCTCGCCCAGGGACTTGTCTTCCGTGGATTGCGTCTGCGAACGGCTGAGGTCGTTGCGCAGCGCACGCGAGAGATCACGCGATGCGGTCAGTGAGCCGAATTCCCAGTTGGGCATGTTGTCCATGAACACGCCAGGCGGCATCTTGTCGTTGCTCAGGTAGCCGCCACGCTTGCTCATCAGCGTGTCGACCGAGCGGATCAGCGTGTACGTGGTGACGGCGCCGGTGCCATGGGCCTGCCGATGTCCTTCATATGGGCGGTGGTGACCGTGACCGGATCGAACTGTTCCGGCTCCTTGTCCCACCACCACATGAAGAACAACGTGAGGAGTATGAGGATCGCCACCAGGGTGGCGACCAGCAGGCTGATCGGGTTGCGCCGTCGCCGGGATGGCACGGAAGTGGCGGTCGCATTCATGATGTCTTTCCTTATCGTCGCGAACGTGAGCGCCTAGCTTACCTAATCGATGCCGAGAGGACCGGATCAGTGCGACGAAGACTGGGACGGTTCCCACGCCTGCACCGGCTCACCCTTCGCACCCAGGTTCTCGAGCAGGGTCGCCATGTCCTCGGCGTGCTCTTCTTCCTGGGCCAGGATGTCTTCCATGATGCGACGCGTGGTCGGATCGTCTTCGCCGATGTACTGGACGATCTCGCGGTAGCTGTCGATGGCGATGCGTTCGGCTACCAGGTCTTCCTTGATCATCTCCACCAGCGTGGTGCCTTCCACGTAATCCGCATGGCTGCGCGAGAGCAGGCCTTCGGGATTGAAGTTGGGCGTGCCGTCCAGCTGGGTGATGCGCTCGGCAATGCGGTCGGCGTGTTCCTGTTCCTCGCGCGCATGCTCCAGGAATTCCGACTTCACGCTCTGGGAATGGATGCCCGGCGCCATGTAGTAGTGGAACTTGTAGCGCAGCACGCAGACGATCTCGGTCGCGAGCGCTTCGTTGAGCAGCTTGATCACGGTCTCGCGGTCGGCGCGATAGCCGGCGGTCACGGCGCCGTCGTCGATGTGCTGGCGGGCGCGCTTGCGGATGTTCTCGATATCGCTGATGAACGGCTTCGTCGTGGCCATGGCCTGGTCTCCTGGGAGAGTGGGTAGGGCCACGACGGTAAGGACGTTGCTGGGAAAGCCGGGTGAAGAATGCGCGGGGTGAGAATCGTCCGCATTACCGGCACTTAGCGACGCATGCGCCGGCCGCGTGTTACGCCTTCGCGGTGCGCGGCTGGTAAGCGTTGAGGAACATTTCCACCGCCGCCAACGCGTTGGCGTTCACCTCTTCGGCGAACTGCACCGCGCAATCCTCGCAGCCGAACAGGCGCCGGATAAGAAGGTCGCCCTTGAGCAGCGCGAGGAACTGCGTGCTGGCCCGCGACACGTCGGGGATGTCCAGCTGGCCGCGCGCCACCGCGCCCTCGAACAACCGCTGCACCAGCTTGTGCATGCGAGCGGGGCCTTCCTCCCAGACAAGCCGGCCGAAGCGCGGGTTGCCACCCGACTGGCAGTCCGACAGGATCGCCCGGAACGTGCCGACGGTCTCGGTATTGGTTTCCATCGCCGCGTGGCGGCTGGCGATATTGGTGAGGGTGACGCGGATATTCGCACCCTGGCTGAAATCGAACAGGTCGTCCGGCAGGCGCTCCTGCACGTGCGCACGGATGACCTCGCGGAACAGGTTGTCCTTGTCGCCGAAGTGGCTGTACACCGTCAGCTTGGACACGCCCGCCGCGGCCGCCACGGCATCCATGCTCGTGCCGGCGAAGCCACCCTGTGTGAACAGTGCCTTGGCCGCCTCGAGAATGGCCGCGCGCTTTTCCATGTCCTTGGGACGACCAGGGCCCTGCGGCTTCATTTTCGGGCTGGCGTTCATGGCTGCACCTTCACAAACTGAAAATATGACTTTATTATACGCAGCGGTTCAGTTATTTCCACTTTTCCTGTGACGCATGCCGGCAGGGGTGGAGACGACGGAAAGGCTGTCCTTCGTAGCTCGGAATGAAATGGGGTCGCCCTCGGCTAAACCCAAGGCGTTCAGGGGCTTGCGGTCGTGGCTGTTCAGGCGGGAGCGAGCGAAGGCGCCCATGGGGGTGACTTCCGTCAGCCCCGTCCGGTGACTTCCGGCACTTAGTCGGGACACCACCGTAGCCGCAGCCTTTGATCCATTGGGAAAACGGGCGCTAAGCGCTTATCCTTTCGAACCTTTTTCAGCTTTTTGTACGGGACCCGACACCATGGCGATGAATTTCGAACAGGCACGGCAGAACATGGTCGAGAACCAGGTGCGCCCCTGGGAAGTGCTCGACGCCGACGTCCTGGAGACGCTCAAGGGCGTCCGCCGCGAGGATTTCGTCGCGCCCACCCACCGCAATGTGGCTTTCGCTGACCTCACCCTGCCCCTGGGCCATGGCGAGGTCATGATGAAACCCGTGGTGGAAGGCCGCGTGCTGCAGGCCCTGGAATTGAAGAAGACCGACGAGGTGCTGGAGATCGGTACCGGCTCGGGCTTCCTTACCGCTTGCCTGGCCCGTCTGGCCGGCAAGGTCACCAGCCTCGACATGCACGCCGACTTCGTGGACGCCGCGCGCGAGCGCCTCGCCGCCGCACGAGTCACCAATGCCACGGTCGAAACGGCCGAAGCGGTCAACGGCTATACCCCGGCGGGCGTTTTCGATGCCGTCGTGGTCACGGGCGCGGTGCATTCGGTTCCCGAGAAATTCGTGCGCTGGCTGAAGCCAGGCGGGCGCATGTTCGTTGTACGCGGCGACTCCCCCGCGCAGACGGCGGTGCTCCTTACCCATGAGGGCGAGGGCCGCTTCCGTGAAGAATCGCTGTTCGAAACGGACCTTCCCTACCTGGCGCATGCCGCGCCGGTGAAGCGCTTCGTGCTTTGACCCCCAGATTTTCCATTACCCACGAGGCGAAACCATGCGCTTGAAGCTGCTCACCGTCGCGCTGGCACTGGCCGCGACGCCTTTCGCGAGCCACGCCGAAGACCTGCTCGACGCCTATCGCCAGGCCCGGGCCAACGACCCGGTGCTGTCGCAGGCCGATTCCAACCGGCTCGCCACGGGCGAGACCGTGGTGCAGAGCCGTGCGCTGCTGCTGCCGCAGGTCAGTGCACAGCTGCAGCTGAGCCAGTCGGAGCCGAATGGAAGATCTCCTTTGGAGCAAACCGACGCCGCCGGCAATACGGTCGTCATCAATAACGACATCGGTCATACCCGCACGCGTAGCTCGAGTCTCTCGGTCACCCAGAGCGTGGTCGATTTCAGCCGCTACGCGGACCTGAAGGCCTCGAAGTCGTCGTCCGAAGCGCAGGACGCCACCTATGAGGCAGCCCTCCAGCAGCTGTCGACGCGCGTGGCCACCGCCTACTTCCAGGTGCTGACCAATGACGACGCACTGACCTTCGCCAAGGCCAACGAACAGGCGCTCGCGCGCCAGTTGGAACAGGCACAGCAGCGTTTCGACGTTGGCCTGTCCGCGATCACCGACGTGCAGGATGCCAAGGCGCAGCACGATACGGCCGTGGCGTCGGTGATCACCGCCGAGAACACGCTGGCCGACTCGCGCGAAGCCCTGACCCAGATCACGGGCAAGCCGTCCGACAACCTGAAGAAACTGCGCGAGCAGTTGCCGATGGACCCGCCCGCACCCAACGATCCGAAGGCCTGGGTGGCCGAGGCGGTCAAGAGCAATCCCACCATCCTCGCGTCGCAGTACAACGTGGAGTCAGCGGAGCACAGCATCTCATCCGCCCGCGCCGCGCACCTGCCCACGCTGGACGCCACCGCCGGCTACAGCAAGAGCACCGCCTGGACCCAGAACGCGGGAACGCTTTCGTCCAGCAATTCCAGCAGCAACGGCCGTGGCGGCACCACCGTCGGCCTGACCCTCAGCGTGCCGATCTTCTCCGGTGGCGCCACGCAGTCACGCGTGCGCCAGTCGATCTACCAGCGTGACGCCGCCCAGGACTCCCTGGAAAGCTCGCGCCGCCAGGTGGTTCGCGACACGCTCAACTACTACCGTTCCGTGGTTGCCGGCATCAGCAAGGTCGAGGCCACCAAGGCGGCCGTCGAGTCGTCGGAAAGCGCGCGCGACGCCACGCAGGCCGGCTTCGAAGTCGGTACCCGCACCATCGTCGACGTGCTGATCGCGCAGCAGAACCTGACCTCCGCGCTCAGCGACTACTCGCAGGCCCGCCACCAGTTCATCCTCGACAAGCTGCTGCTGAAGCAGACCGCCGGCACAGTGGACGTCAAGGACCTCGAAGCGATCAACGCGCTGCTGCAGTAACGCATCGCAGAGGGGCCCGAAGCGACAGGACGACATACAACGTCGCCCGGGCCCTACATCGATGCGGCACGTGGGAAAGCCATACTTTGCAGGCCCATCCGGGCATGACTCAGTAAAGGACTACCCATGAAAATGCATGCAGCAGGTCTGGCCGCCTTGATGGCCTTCGTTCCCACCATCGCGCTGGCCGCCGGCACGGCCATGACGTCGCACACCGACCATGTCATCTCGGTCGAGAAAGGCAACGCCGTCGAGCGCGTGGCCCGCGACATGGCAAACGCCGAACTGGAGCAGGCCTGCGCCAGCAAGGGCGGCTCCATCGTCGAGGTGACTTACAAGAGCGCGCCGATCTGGGGCGGTTCCCACCCGGTCACGCGCGTGCAGGCCACGGCGGTATGCCGGGTAAGCGGCGCAGAGTGATTCGGTCATGGGCGGGCGGATTGCCCGCCCGTCTTTATACGCGCGACGATGATCTGCCCCCACATCCATCCATGGACGAACGTGGACCGTCTCCTCTTTAGCAAGGTCGAGGCCACCAAGGCCGCGGTCGAGTCGTCCGCCATCAGTTCATCCTCGACAAGTTGCTGCTGAAGCAGACCGCCGGCACGGTGGACGTCAAGGACCTCGAAGCGATCAACGCGCTGCTGCAGTGGGAGCGCACGCGCGTGCGCGACATGTGTTGAGGCCGAACCTTGGAGCTGCCGCGCCAGCTCAGGGGTCATCGAGAAACGATTCGCGCACGTGCGTGCGCTCCTACGGGTCGGTCTCAACCCAGGTCGCGTACACGGAAGAACGGGCCCTCGCGGGCCCGTTTTTTTTGTGTACCAGAGCGCCGCCTACACTCACACGCGCAATGGGCTTACAGCCGCCCGCGGGCGAGCCATAGATCATGGGCAGGCCCAACCGGGCCAAGCCACGACCAAGGACGATCATGATCCGAACCAGCCTGTTCTCCGCCGCCGCGATACTCGCGGCATCCTCCGTTTTTGCAGAGACGACATCGCCCTCGCCAGCCGCGAGCCGAAAATCGTCGAGCAGGAAAGTGCCGTCGCGTTCGAATACGACGTCCGCAACAAGGGCGTGCTCGGTTCATTCAGGCCGACCTATGAAGCCCTATGGGCGGCCACGATGAAGAACTGCGACGTGCGGGGTGGTTATCTCACTGAGTACCACGACGGCTTCAAGCGTAAGTACGTGGATACACGGGAAGGCGGCGTGCGCAGCAATGCCTACGCCACCTGCCGCATCGACATGCCGGAAGAGCCGGCGCTCACCGGCGGCGAACCCACACCCTTGGCCACCATCGCCCTGGGCACGGGCCTCGATGGGACGAAGGGACTCGTCGAAGCCTCGGGCAACAAGCGCCTGGCCTATCTCGCCGTTCGCGAAAAGGTCTTCCAGACCTGTCTCGACAACGACCGCCGCGTGCGTTTCATGAGCGTGGCGACCACGCCGAAACCAAACGGCGATACGACCGTGGAAGCCCGCTTCGCCTGCAACTCCGCCATGAATGCGTCGCCGCAGCGCGACTGAATTCGCCCTCTGAAAAGGATTTCCCCATGAAAGCACTCATCATTGCCGGCCTGCTGATGGCCGGCAACGCCACCGCAGCCACCGCCGCGCCGCAGCCGTCTAACGTCGCCCGCGAGTCGGTCGAGATTCTCCGCGGCCAGCTCGACGGCTTCGATCGTGTGGCGACCCAGAGACAGCTGCTCGACGCGATCGAGCGCGAGTGCGCCTCGATCGGCGGCACGGCGACGGACTACCACGTGATTGCTACCCCATCGAGCCTGGGCTTCAAGTTCGATGCCGAGGTGACCTGCCGTATCCGCTGACACGTCACCGCCCCTGATGAGAATGGTCTGGCTCCGTTATGCGGAGATGCCCTGAGCGGACGCGGAGCCGCGCTTACTCCTGAAGCAGCGTATCGACCAGTTCCATCACCTTGCCCACCGAGCCGCGCTCGCTATCGAAGACATAGCGGGCGCGGTCTCCCATGTGCTCGCGCCGCTCGCGGTCACGCAACAGCGCCAGCACCTGCCCGCCCAGCGCGTCGCCGTCCTTCACCCGCTGGCCGCCGCCTTCGTCGAGCAGCGCCTGGGTGATCTCCTCGAATTGAAGGTGTACGGCCCGACCAGCACGGGCTTGTTCAAAGCCGCCGGCTCCAGCACGTTGTGCCCACCGATGGACACCAGGCTGCCGCCGACGAAGGCCACGTCGGACGCGGCGAAGAAGCGCAGCAGCTCCCCCTCGAGTCGATGACGAAACACTGCGTGGCATGCCCCGGAACACCGTCCCCACTGCGCGTGCCGACCTGGAAGCCGAGGCTGCGCACCGAAGACTCCACGGCCTTGAACCGCTCCGGATGACGGGGCGCGATCAGCAACAGGGCATCCGGCAGGCGGCGCATCACGGCCAGATGGGCTTCGAGCACGCACATCTCCTCGCCCTCGTGCGTGCTGGCGGCGATCCACACCGGGCGCCCCGTACCCCAGGCTTCGCGCATGGCCAGCCCGGCCTGTAGGGCGGAATCCGGCACCGGCATGTCGAACTTCAGGTTGCCACACACGGTGAGCTGGCTGGGCTCCGCGCCCAGCAGCCGGTAACGCGCGGCGTCGGTGCGCGACTGCGCGGCGATATGGCTGACGCAGCGAAGGGCCCGGCTTACCAGCGAACTCATGCGCGCATAACCACGCAGCGAACGCTCGGACAGCCGGGCATTGGCGATCAGCAACGGGAACCGTGCTTGCGGCAGGCGAAATACAGGTTGGGCCAGATTTCCGTCTCGACGATGACGGCCAGCCGCGGCCGCGTGCTGCGCAGGAAACGCTTCACCGCGAAGGGCAGGTCGTACGGCAGGTAGACGCTGTGCACGGTGTCGCCGAACAGCTGGCGCACACGCTCGGAGCCGGTGGGGGTGACCGTGGTGACCAACATGGGGGCGTGCGGATAGGACGCCATCAACGCCTTGACCAGGGGCTCGCCGCATTCACCTCGCCCACGGACACCGCGTGCACCCACAGGCAGCCTGCCAGCCGCGGTTCGCGGAAGCGGCCGAAGCGCTCGCGCCAGCGCACGTGGTAGTCGCCGTAGCGCATGCCCCGCGCCATCAGGCGCAGCATCACCAGCGGGGTGAACAGGTACATCGCGAAGTTGTAGAGCACACGCAGCAGCACGCGAATCCCTGGTCGGCACGTGGCCCGTCAGTATAGCCGCGCCCATTCGCTACAATGGGCGGACATGCCCGGTATGCCCCGCCCCACCCTCACGCGTCACCTGCTCTCGCCCCGTCAATGGCCGGCGTGGGCCGGGGTGGGCTTCATCTGGCTGATCGCCCACCTGCCCTTTCGCTGGCTGATGCGTCTGGGGCGCCTGGCCGGCCGGCTCGCGCTGCACCTGAATCCGGAGCGCCGGCGCATCGCCGCGACCAACATCGCGCTGTGCTTCCCCGAGCTGGACGCCGACGCGCAAAAGGCCCTGGTCCGCGCCAACCTGTGCGACGTGGGCATGATGCTGGCCGAATTCGCCCTGGGCTGGATGGGCTCGGACCGGGCCATCGCGCGCGTACCGGTGACCGTCGAGGGCCTGGAGCACCTCGAGGCCGCCCGCGCCGCCGGCCGAGGGGTCCTGCTGGTGGGGGGGCACTTCTCGCACCTGGAGCTGAGCGCCCGCCTGGTTTCCTCGCGTATCCGCATCGCCGGCATGTACCGGCGCATGGACTCCGAGGTGTTCGAGTTCGCGGTGCTGCGCGCGCGCCTGCATTACGCGGAAGCCATGTTCGACAAGGACGATATCCGCGGCAGCGTGCGCTACCTCAAGGCGGGCGGCACGCTGTGGTACGCGCCCGACCAGGACATGCGCAGCAAGGACAACGTGTTCGTGCCGTTCTTCGGCGTTCCCGCCGCCACGATCACCGCGACGCATCACCTGGCCCGGCTATCCAACGCGCTGGTTATTCCGTTCTATCACCGCCGCCTGCCGGACGATGCCGGTTACGTCATGCGCCTGGGCGCGCCGCTGGACGACTTCCCCAGCCAGGACGCAGCAAGCGACACGGCGCGCGTCAACGCGCAGATCGAACAGATGGCGCGCGAAGCGCCCGAGCAGTATCTCTGGGTGCACAAGCGGTTCAAGACGCGACCGCCGGGCGCCGCAAAAATCTACTGAGACTTTCGCCGGGCTTTCGAAAGGGATAACGCCTACACCCGCATCGGCTTTCGTCGCAAGGAACGAAAGCTTCGCGAAAAAACACGCGCGTAGAACGTCCGTCGTACCCTTCGGAGACGGACCTTTTTTCCCATGCAGTCGATCTTTCGCTTCGCGCGTTCCTTACGCGGCCGTGGTGCCTGGCACCGCAAGCGCTCGCACGTCGTGAATGCCGTGGTCAACTACCTGGGACGCAGCCTCACGCGCTGGCGCCGTCACGACGCGTGGCTGGCCTTCCTGGAGACGCCGCCCATGGCAGGCGTCTCGTCGATCGACACCATCCTCACCGAGCGTTACCAGCACCGCTACATCCACAAGGCATGGCCGTGGCAGAAGCGCATGGACGTGTTGCGCGGGCACTACGAGTTCGCGCTGACGCATTTCCCGCGCCCGCTCTTCCACATGCTCTACCGCGAACGGACGGTGCTGCTGGGCAAGGTGACGCTGCGCAACGGCGAACCGCTGTCGCTGGTGCTGAAGGCGCCCTACCGCCGCGCGCGGGAAGGCGAGATGACCCTGTCGCTGGTGGACCACCAGGGCATGCAGCTGTCCTATGCCGCCTTCTCGTTCATGGACGACGGCAAGGCCATCGCGATCGGCTGCCTGCAGGGCGCGCCCAACCACGCCGGGCTGGAAGCCGTGCGCGAGCTGACCCGCCAGTGCCACGGCCTGCGCCCGAAGAACCTGCTGCTCTCGCTGATCCGCGCGCTGGCCGAGGCATTCGAGGTGGAGCGCGTGCTGGGCATCTCCAACGAGTCGCATGTGTTCGCCGGCATCGCGGACAAGGTCAAGGCTGACTACAACGGCTTCTGGCGCGAGTCCGGCGGTACCGAAACCGCCGACGGCTTCTACGCCATGGCACCGCACGAGCCGGTGCGTTGCGAGACCGAAGTGGAAAGCAAGCGGCGCAGCGAGTTCCGCCGTCGCGAGGCCCTGCGGCGCGAGGCCTGCGAACTAGTCGTCGCGGCGTTCGGTTTCGAACGCGCCGTGGCCATGCCGCTGGCCGCCTGACATGCGTCGTTCGTACAGCTTGGCGTACTTCAGGAACGCGTAGAACGCGTGCACGCGGGCCGCGACGAAGCCGGCCCAGCCGCCCCGCCAGTGCCCCCGCCAGAGGTAGTACCGCGCGAACGCGATGCTCGGGTACACCACCATGCGCAGGCGTAGCATGCGCGGCTGCCGGGTCAGCCGGTCGCCTACCTGCAACGACGAATACCGGTTGGCCTTGTCCACGCGGCCGCCGATGTCGCGCTCGCCGTAGTGATCGATGATGGCGTCCAGGCGCCGCACCGGCCCGTCGACACGCACGCTTTCGTGCACCTCGTGGCCACTCATCGCCGCGCGCGTGCGATCGAACAGGCGCACGTAGTGGTTCAGTCGCGCGCGGTCGGGCTGCCAGCGCCAGAACACCCATTCGCGGCGCAGCAACTCGAAGCCGGCCACGTCCGGCGCGACCAGCGCGGCTGGATACGCTCCACGGCCAGCGCCGGCAGGGCTTCGTCGGAGTCGAGCAGCAGCACCAGCGATGCGCGGCCAGGTCGATGGCCGCCTGCTTCTGCGCGCTGTAACCCGCGAACGGCTGCACGTGCACGCGCGCGCCATGCGACAGGGCGATGGCGACCGTGGCGTCGGTGGAGCCGGAATCCAGCAGCAGGATGTCGTCGGCGAAACGCACGGACGCCAGGCAGGCGCCGATCGTCTCCGCATTGTCGAACGTGGTGACCACCACGGACAGCGGCTCACGCGCCACGGCAAGGCACCTCGTCGGTCACGTCGGGCAGGTCGGCGAACAGCGCCGCACACCACACCGCGAACAGCCAGGCGGTGAGCAAGCCCCACCATGCCGAATAGAAGGCCATGTGCGTGTTGAGCGGAAAGAAGATCGCGAACAGCGCGACGGTAGCCGGGAAGGCTCGTGCACGCGCCACCGGGCCTGCGCGCCACCAGGTGCGTACCGCCAGCACGGTGGCGGCCAGCCAGGCCAGCAGGCCGAGGGTGCCGGTTTCCGTCGCGGCTTCCAGCATCACCTGGTGCGGATGGCAGGCGCCCTCGCCTTCCCCACTTCTCGGTGGTCAGGAAATGGTCGCCGGGCGTGGCGACGGACGGATAGGCCACGCGGAAGCCGCGCACGCCAACACCGTTGATCGGGTGCGCCACATAGAGGCGCAACGAGGTGGTCCAGATATCCAGGCGACCGGTCAGCGCGGTGTCCACCCCCGCCTCCGTACCGGTCAGGGCGGGTAACGTGTGCGCCATGCGGTCGCGGAACCGCGGCGACACCTGCCAGGCCAGCATGCCCACCAGGGCGACCACCGCGCCCATGCCGAGGCAGGCTACGGCAAACCGACGGAAACCGCCGGCTTCGCGCCAGAGGAAGGCCAACGCGACCAGCGCGTAACAGACCCAGGACGCACGCGACCCGGACAGCAGCACCGGCCCCATCGCCAGCAGGAAGGCCGCGAGCAAGCCACGACGGCCCCAGCGTTCGCGTGCGGCCCACAACAGGAAGGGCGCCAGCGCGGACACCGCGGGGCCCAGCTTCAGGTTGTAGGCGCCGAAGATGCCGGACAGCCGCTCGGGATGCGATGCCCCGGCCAGACTGTAGCCGGTGATGGCCTGCACCCAGGCATCGACGACCCACACCGCCACGACCACGGCCGTGGCGAACCACAGGGCGCGCACCTTGCCCGGCCGGCGCATGGCGAAGCAGGTGTAGATACCCAGCGGCGCGAAGCGCAGGATGCCGGCCACCGTGCCCCAGGTCTTGCCGGGCGCAACGGCGTCGACCGCGGAGACCAGCGCCGCGCCCGCATAGGCGGCGAACAGCCAGAGGAACAGCTTTGCGCCCGGGTGGTGCCGCAGGGCCTGCGATTCGCGCACCAGCAGCAGGAGGGTGCCGACCAGGGCGAGGAACACCCCCAGCTCCGCGCTGCGACCGAATGGCAGCAACGCGGGCACCAGCCACACGGGCAGCAGCGGCGACGCCAGTCCCGCCTTCAGCAGGGTGCCGGGCCGTGACGCGCTCACGCGACCGGCGCGCCTTCGACCACTTCCGCGTAGAGCGCCAGCGTGGCCGACTGCATGTCGATCAGCCGATAGCTTCGCGGCGGCGGGATGGGCGGGGCGAAACGCAGGAGTTCCGCGGCGCGCTCGACCAGGCGCTCACGGTCGCCGGGCGGTACACGCCCCGCCGGATACAGCTCGGCCAGCAGCTCGCCCACGCCGCCGTGGGCATAACCCAGCACCGGACGAACACAGGGCCAGCGCCTCGACCACGGTGCGGCCGAACGACTCGGGCCGCACCGACAGTTGCAGCACCAGGGCGGACAATGCGTAGACGTCGCGCACATCGGCGCGGGCGGGCGAGATGACCACGCGGTCGTCGAGCCCGCGCGCATGGATCAACTGGCGCAGCTCGGCCACGTAGGCCTCGCGCCCGGGCTCGTCGGCGCCCAGCAGGAGCAGGCGCACGTCGATGGCGCGCTGCTGGAGGTCGGCCACCAGCTCGATCGCATCCGCGTGGCCCCAGGCGCGTGCCGCGACCCGGCAGGGTGAGCAACGGCGCGCCGGCCAGCTGGGATATTGCTCATGGAAAGCCCGCTGCCAGCTGTCGTCGGGGCGGTAACCGTACGGGAACGCCTCGGTATCGATGCCGCGGGGGATGACCGAGATGCGGGCCGTGTCGATGTCGTCCGGGTAGTGGCGCAGCACGTAGTCGCGCAGGGTCTGCGAGACCACGATGACCCGCTCGCCACGCAACAGCACGGCGCTTGTAGCGGCTGGGGCTGTTGAGTCCGTGCACCGTGGTGACGAAGTGCGGGCGGGGTTTCACGCCGCGCATCGCCCACCAGCCGATCCAGGCCGGCAGTCGCGACCGTGCATGGACGATGTCGGGCTGGACCCGGCGCCAGCACGCGGCGCAGGGCGCCGACGGTGAGCAGGGTGGCCAGGGACTTGCGGCCGATCGGGAGCGTGACGTGCTCGCTACCCTCGGCCTCCAGCTGGGCGACCAGGCGACCGCGGCAGACACCACCACCGAGCGATGTCCCGCCGCCACCAGGGCACGGGCGATTTCGAGCGTCGAGCGCTCCGCCCCGCCCGAATGGAGCGAGGGGATCAGCTGCACGACGGTCATCGTCCGGAGCGGGGCGACGGTGGCCATGGGTGGGTCCGGTGTCCGTTGAGGGTGGTGACGCAGGCGAAGCACGAAACGTGCCCGCAAGGGCGCGTTCAATCCTTCAGGACGTAGTTGGCACCGCAATACATGCACTTGGAGGTGCCGCCCTCGTCCTCGATCGCCAGGTAGACGCGCGGATGCGAGTTCCACAGGTACATGCCGGGCATGGGACAGGACAGCGGCAGGTCGGCGCGCGTCACTTCATAGCGGTTTTCGGCATTCGCCGGGATCAGCGGCGCGGCCGCAGGATTGGGTCGCATGGGGAAACTCCGGGCGAAACGGTGGAACCGGGATCTGCGATGGTAACAAAAAAGAAAACCCGCGCCGTCGCCGACGCGGGTCTTTCACGGACCGCGAGTCCCGCGGGACTTACTTCTTCTCGGCGGACGCGTCGTGACCTTCGGTCGTGATGCGGATCTTGATCTCGTCCGACACATTGGGCACATACGCGCCGACGCCAAAGTCGGAGCGCTTGATGGTGGCGGTGGCGTCGAAGCCGACCGACTGCACCTTCATCATCGGGTGCGGGCCGACCTTGTTCAGCGTGACGTCGAGCGTGACCGGCTTGGTTACGCCGTGCGCGGTGAGGTCACCGGTGACCTTCAGCTTGTCCTTGCCGGCGGACACGACCTTCGTGCTCTTGAAGGTGATGTTCGGGTACTTGGCGGCGTCGAGGAAGTCGGCCGACTTCAGGTGCTCGTCGAGCTTGGGCACGAACCGTGTCCAGGCCGGAGAGCGGCAGGGTCACTTCCACGGTGGACTTGGTGGGAGCGGCCTCGTCGTAGCGCGTTGAGGGCCGTCGACCTGGAAGAGGTTGGAGGTGGGGTGGAGAAGAAGTGTGGTTCCTTCCAGCTGAACAGGAAGTGGTTCCAGTGGGACCATGGTGGGGGTCGGGTCGAGCTGTAGGTGACCGGGGCGGCGACGGCGGTGCCGGCGGTGGCGAGCAGGCCGGCGAGGGCGACGTAACGGAGCATGCGCATGGGTGGTCTCCAGCAGTGTGGGTACGACTAGGACGGCGGGAACGAAAGGTCACCGCGGGAAAGGGGTGTCACGCGATCTGCGCGGCTTCCACGAAGCTGAGCCGCGGCAGGCGGTCATACAGGTGCTGGCTGGCATCGCCATAGCCGATGTTCACCAGGAAATTGGACTTGACGGTGGTACCGGCGAAGAAATCGGCATCCACGCCCGCCTGGTCGAACCCGGACATCGGCCCGCAGTCCAGGCCCGGGCGCGGGCGCGGCCATGATGAGGTACGCGCGCCTGCAGCGAGCCGTTGCGCATGCCCGAGGACTGGATCATGTCTTCCTTGCCGACGAACCAGCTGCGGGCATCCGCATGCGGGAACAGCTTGGGCAACTGATCGTAGAGAACGCGAAATCGGTGGCACGATGGCGGTGACGGGGCCTGCATCGATTTCTCGGCGTTCGACTCCGCGAGGTAAGGCTTGAGGCGCGCCTTGGCGTCGGCGGACTTGATGAACATGATGCGCATGGGCGACGAGTTGGCAGCGGTGGGACCGAACTTCGCCAGCTCGTACAACGGTGGAGCTGGTCGTCGGTCACTTCCCTGGGCAGCCACGCGTATAGGTGCGGGCGGTGAGGAACAACTGGTCCGCGATGCATCGGACAGCGGAGCGCTCATGGATATCCTTGTACAGTGACGAGACGCCAAACTCTGGCATTCCGACAGTGTAAGCGCCCCGGCGCCCGTGTGGACCGGTCGGACAAGGAACGAAGTGTGCAAAAAAACGATACCAATCGCCGAGCGCGGCCCGTGCTGGGTGATCACCGACGGGGCGGCGGGCAACCGGCGACAGGCGCTGGCGCTGGCCGAAGCACTCACTCCCTCCATCCGCGAGATCGTCGTCGAACTGCGCGCGCCCTGGTCGTGGGCCGCGCCACGCCTGCTGCCCTCGGCCGGGTGGCGCTCGGTCGCCACGAGCACACCTGCGGCCACCGTGGCCCCGCTCGTCATCGGCTGCGGCCGCGCCGCCGCCTGGGCGACACGGCAAGTCCGCCAGTGGTCGCAGGGGGCCACGCTGGCCGTGCAGGTGCTCGACCCGCGGCTGGACCCGCGCCACTGGGACCTGGTGATCGCCCCGGCACACGATGGCCTGGCGGGCGACAACGTGCTCACGCCGCTGGGGTCGCTGCATCCGATCGACGATGCCTGGCTGGCCGATGGCCGTGACGCCTTTCCCTGGCTGGCCGACCTGCCCGGCCCGCGCCTGGGCGTGCTGCTCGGCGGACACCGGCGTGGCGCGCCTTTCGAACGTGCCGCCGTGCAGTGGATGCGTTCCTGACTGCCGTGCGCGCACGCCACGCGAAGGATGGCGGCAGCGTGCTGGTGGCGGCCTCGCGGCGCACGCCCGCCGCGCTGCTGCCGACCCTCCGCGAGGCCTTCGCCGGGCTGCCTGGGCTGGTCTGGACCGGCGACCACGGACGGCGCCAACCCCTACCCCGGCATCCTGGCGTGGGCAGACCGACTGGTGGTCACGCCGGATTCGGTGAACATGCTCTCGGAAGCCTGCGCCACGGGCGCCCCCTGCACACGTTCACCTCGGCGCCACTGGACGCGAAGCTGGCCGGTTCCATGCGGGGTTGCGGCAGGCCGGCCTGTTGCACGACCTGGACGCCGACACACCTGCCCGGCAGGCACCGCTGCGGGAACCGCCCGGATCGCGGCGGACGTGCGCCGGCACCTCGGCCTGGCGCCGCTGGCCCCGCTGCCCGCCTAGCGACCGAGACGGCTGCGGAAGCCGGCGCGCAGGTCGGCCGCCACATGGGCCGCCTCCAGGGTGGCATCCAGCGTCGCCAGCCGCCCACGGAAGGCCGCCACTTCCGCCGCGAACCGCTCCGGGTGGTAGTCGATCAGCAGATCGGCCTGCGCTGCGGCCGAGAGCTCGTCGGGAAGGCCACCGAAGTCGACCCAATGACCTTTCAGCCAGGCGACGGCCTCGCGCACGTCGCGCATCTGGCCGACCAGCCCGTCCACATCCGGCGCATCCGCGGCCAGGTCACCTCGACCACCTGCGGCTGTGCCGCCGCGTGCTCGGGCAGCACCACGTGCAAAGTGAGATCGCGGCCACGCAGGCGCCACGTACCCGGCGCGCCATCGTCCGCCCGGGTAAGCGCCACAGCCGTCGCGACGGTGACGCGCGAGGGCATGGCCACCGCCACGAAATCGACCGACCAGCGACGTGTCGCAGGCATGCCCGGATAGCTGCCGGCACGTGCGGCCATGCGCAGGCGCACGCCGTGGGGCCGCGTCTCCGTCGCCAGCGCGGTCCGCGCGAAGGCGCTGCCGCGGTAGGCCTCGTCGTCGCCGGCATCTTCGTACAGCTCGGCCGTGGACTGGCGGAGGGTACACACGCAGCGTGCGTGCGCGGGTGTCGTGGGACACGCTTGCCGTGGGATCGGTACTGGTGGGCACGATGGCGCCGGCGCGCGCGAACACAGGCGTCTCGTCAGGCGATAACGCCCGTGTACGGCGCGCTCGCCCTGCAGCGATCGACCCTGCACCGTGTCGAACCAGGCACCGCGTGGCAGCCAGGTATCCGGGCCGCAAAGCCGTCCGCGCCGGCCGCCGCCGTGCCGGGTCGACAAGCAGGTCGTCGCCGAACAGGTACTCGCCGTCGCTGCGGTAGGAACGGTCGTCGTCGGGCCACGCGTAGTACAGCGGCCGGACCAGCGACACACCGGAGTCGTACGCCTTGCGCGCCATGGTGTAGGTGTAGGGCAGAAAGCGGTAACGCGTCAGCAACCGACTCGCGCAGGGCATCGAACTCGGCCGGCGCGAACCGCCAGGGCTCCTTGCGCAGGTTCGGGTTCTTGGTGGTGTGCGTGCGCATGATCGGGCTGTAGGCGCCGAACTGCATCCAGCGCACGTAGAGCTCCGGTCGATCCGCCGCGTGGCCGGATCGCTTTCGTCGCGGAAGGTGTGGCCGCCCAGGTCGTGGCTCCAGTAGCGTAAAGCACGTTCGACGCCGTCGCGGTGAACCGGGGCTGGAACGCCAGCGAGCCCCAGGAGATGATCGAATCGCCCGAGAAACCCACCTGGTAACGGTGGTTACCGAGGCCGCCCCAGCGGTGGTAGATCAGTGCGCGCTTGCTGTCGGTCTGCTGCATGCGGGTGAAAAACACATGGTTGAGCCACCACGTGTTGCTCAGGCCCGGCATGGCCTTGGACTCGGGCCATTGTTGCCAGTCCAGCCACCAGAAGCTCACGCCCATGCGGCGCAGCGGATCGAGCACGGTGTCGAACAGAGCCGACATGTAGGCGGCATCGGCCGCCTCGAAGGGCAGCGGGTGGGCGGGGTCGGGCCTCATGCGGGGCCATGAACGCAGCGTACGCGTCCTCGTGCGGCAGCACCCGGAGGCGGGATGCAGGTTCAGGGTGACCTTCAGGCCCTGCTCGCCAGCCAGTGCAGCAGCCGCTGCGGATCGGGGAAACAGCTGCGGTTCCACGAGAACCCCGTCCAGCCCGGGGTCTGCCCGGCGATGTCGCGCTGCGTGCCACCGGACGACAGGCCGGGCGTGGTGTGCCAGTCCATGTCGATGACAGCACGTCCAGCGGGATGCCGTAACGCGCGAAGTCGGCGGCGACCTCGCGCACCTCACTGTCGCTGTAGTTCCAGTAGCGCGACCACCAGTAGCCGAAGGCATAGCGTGGCGGCAGCGGCTCGTGCCCGGCGACCCGTGCGAAGTCGCCCAGCGCGGCCACGTAGTCATGGCCGTAGACGAAGAAGGTCCAGTCGGTGCACGTGGCGCACGCGCGGCGATTGCCCCAGGGCAGCGCCTCGTTGCCGAACACGAAGCTGCCGGTGTCGTCGACCAGGTGCCAGCCGTCGCGTGAGAGCAGGCCGTCGCCGAGATCGAGCGGTGTGTTGTCGGACGCGTGGCGGTCGCCGTCACACCTGGTCCAGGGTGCGGGCGGTGCCGCGAGGGTTGTGCGCGTCCTTCAGTCCGGGGTGCCATGCCAGCGCGGGCTTGATCTGCGTCGAGACGATGCTGAGGTTGTCCGCCGTGAAGGGACCCGAGCCTTCCTTGTAGCGAACGTGAGCAGGGCGTGCGGATGACCAGCCAGCCGCCGTCGTGGGAGACGGTGGCGGGCACGTCTTCGCCGTTGCCGCGGGTGGCAAAGACCAGCGAAGGACGATCCTCGAATGGCTTCGACGGCGCGTATTCCATGCGGATGACACGCGGGGTGAGGACGTGAGTGAAGCGGCCTCGCCACTGACAACCGGAGCGGCGGTGCGGGGACGCCAGCAAGGCGAGCAGGAGGAAGAGCCGTGGACACCACGGCGGCCCGGATCACGTTCATTCGCATGCCCCCATCGAAGAAGCTACGACTCTAGCATGCGGTTTCAGGCGTCCACATAGCGTGCGGCATCGCCCACCCAGCGAGCGATGAGGGCGCTCGCAGCGCGCGGGATGATGGGCCATCATTCGCCTCGGCCACGCGCTGCACTTCGGGCATCAGGTGGCCGTCGCGCGTCAGGTCGGCGATGCGGAATTGCAATTGCCGGTTTTGCCGCGTGCCCAGCACTTCGCCGGGACCGCGCAGTTCGAGATCCTTCTCGGCGATGCGGAAGCCGTCGTTGGTCTCGCGCATCACCTGCAGGCGCTCGCGAGCAATCTCGACAGCGGGGTCTGGTAAAGCAGTACGCAGTTGGACGCGATCGCGCCGCGACCGACGCGCCCGCGTAACTGGTGCAGCTGCGCCAGGCCCAGGCGCTCGCTGTTCTCGATGACCATGAGGCTGGCGTTGGGCACGTCTACGCCGACCTCAATGACGGTGGTGGCGACCAGCACGGCGAGTCGCCGGCCTTGAAACGCATCCATCAAACTGTTTTTCCTTCGGCTTCATGCGCCCGTGGATCAGGCCCACGGCGAGGTCCGGCAGGCCCGTGGTCAGTTCCGCGTGCGCGACCTCCGCGGCCTGCGCGTTGAGCGTTCGGATTCCTCGATCAGCGTGCACACCCAGTACACCTGCCGCCCCGCATGCACGCGGCATGGATGCGCTCCATGACCTCGTAGCGACGCTCGTTGGAGATCGCCACCGTCTGCACGGGCGTGCGGCCGGGGGCAGTTCGTCGATCGAAGACACATCCAGGTCGGCGTACGCGCTCATGCCAGCGTGCGCGGAATGGGCGTGGCGGTCAGCACCAGTTGGTGCGGGATAAGGGCGCCGTCGGCCCCCTTGTCGCGCAGGGCAAGGCGCTGGTGCACACCGAATCGGTGTTGCTCATCGACGATGACCAGCCCCGCTTATGGAATGCCACCGCCCTCCTGCATCGTGCGTGCGTACCGACGACGACGTGCGCCTGCCCGTCCGCCGCACGCGCCAGCGCGCTCTTGCGCGCCTTGCCTTGCACCTGCCGGCCAGCCATCCACGTCCAGGCCGAGCGGCCTCCAGCCAGGCGCGGAAGTTGCGCAGGTGCTGCTCGGCCAGCAGTTCGGTCGGCGCCATCAAGGCCAACTGGTAACCGCTTTCCACCGCGGCCACGGCGGCCAGCGCGGCCACCACGGTCTTGCCGCTACCCACGTCGCCCTGCACCAGGCGCAGCATCGGGTGCGCGCGCGACAGGTCGCGCGCCACTTCCTTCGACACGCGCGCCTGCGCGCCGGTGAGCGCGAACGGCAGGGCGGCCAACAGGCGATCCTTTAACGTACCCGCACTTTTCAGCGCCGGTGCCTTGCGCTCCTTCACCGCCGCGCGCATGCGCCGCAGGGTGAGGTGCGGGTCAACAGTTCCTCGAACGCCAGCCGCTGCTGCGCGGGGATGCCGGCCCTGCTCCGCTGGCGCAAATCGACATCCGTCGGCGGGCCGATGCACGTAGGCCAGCGCATCGCGCAGGGACGTGAGCCCCGCCGGGCGACCGATGTCCTCGGGGATCAGCTCGAGGCGATCGTCGGTGGGCAGGTGCGCCAGCGCCCGGCCGATGACGCTGGCGAGGCGACGTGGCCCCAGGCCCTCCGTGGTGGGATAGACCGGCGTGAGCCGTTCGTCCATCAGGACGGCCTCGTCGGTCTCGATGCGCTGGTACTGCGGGTGGACGATCTCAAGGCCTTGCGGCCCTTGGCGTACTTCGCCGAAGCAGAGCAACCGCGCGCCCTTGGGCAACTGGTCCACCTGCGACTTGCGGAAGTGGAAGAAGCGCAGCAGCAACGAACGCCCGGAGTCGTCGCCGATGATCACCTTCAGCTGCGGCCGAAGCGGAAGGAAACCGCGCTCGACGTGTTCGACAATGCCTTCGACCTGGGCGCGATCGCCCGGACGAGGTCGCCGATGGGCACGACGGTGGTGCGGTCCTCGTAGCGCAACGGCAGGTGGAACCAGAGGTCCTGCACCTCGCGCAGGCCAGCTTGCGAAGGTCTCGGCCAGGGCCGGACCCACGCCACCAGCGAGGTCAGCGGCGCACGCCCGGGATCCGCCGCCTGACTGGCGGCGGATGGCGGGGTGGGTTGTCGCGCGTCGGGCCACGGGAACGGGGCGGCCTTACGGCAGGACGAGGATCGCGTCGACCTCGACCTGCGCGGCCTTGGGCAGGCCGGAGACCTCGATGGTGGAACGCGCCGGGTACGGCTGCTGGAAATACTCAGCCATCACCGCGTTGACGGCGGCGAAGTTACCCAGGTCGGTCACGTAGATGCCACACGGACGATATCCGCCAGCGTGCCGCCGGCGGCCTCGGCCACCGCGACGAGGTTGTCGAACACGCGACGCGTCTGCGCGGTGATGTCACCGTCGACCAGGTTGCCCGTGGCGGGATCGAGCGGGTCTGGCCCGAAAAGTACACCGTGTTGCCGGCACGAACGGCCTGCGAATACGGGCCGATGGCGGCGGGTGCCTTGTCGGTAGCGATGGTGCTGCGGGTCATGGGGAGGGTCCGTCGGGGATCGACCGCCAGTCTAGCCATGACGCGGAATCGCCGCTACCGACGGGCCCGCACCCGTAGGAGCGCACGATGTGCGCGAAAAGCCAACAAAGCGGTGAAGAGGCAAGACCCCAAGGGCAATGCAAGCCCCATTCGCGCACATCGTGCGCTCCTACCGACGGCGATTGGGGACGGCGCGGGTGGGTGGGACGGCGGGGGGAGTGTCGTGTCAGAGGGGTGGCGGTAGACACCGATGACGACGCCGGTGCGGCGGACGCGGCGCATGACATCGGCGAGGTGCTTGCGGCCGTTGACCTCGATGGCGAACAGCAGCGTGGCGGCGGTGCTGTCGCGCTCGATGTACTCGACGTTCTCGATGTTGGAGCCGGCATCGGCAATGGCGGCGGCCACGGTCGCGAGCACGCCGGGACGGTTCAGGACTTCGATGCGCAGTTCGGCGCGATAGTCGCCGGCGACGTCGCGGTCCCACTCGATGGCGACGATGCGCTCGGGCGTCTTGCGGAACTCCGGCACGTTCGGGCATTCCACCCGGTGCACCACGATGCCCTTGCCCGAGGACAGGAAGCCGATGATCTCGTCGCCCGGCAACGGATGACAGCAGTTGCCGAAGCTGAGCACGCCGCGCTCGGCGCCGCTGATGCGAATCTTTTCGCGCTGTGCTGATGTTCGGGCGGCGCCTGCGGACCACCCGTACCCGGGCCCAGCAGGCCGAGCAGTTGCACGGCCAACCTGGTCGCGAAACGGTTGCCCAGGGCGATCTCGGAAAGCAGCTCTTCCAGGCGCTTCAGCTTCGCGTCTTCGAGGAAGCGATCCAGCGTGGCGGGCGGCACGGCGTCGAGGCTCATGCCACGCGCATCGAGCGCACGGTCGAGCATGCGGTGACCGAAGTCCACGGCATCTCGTGCTGCAGGTGCTTGAGGAGGTGGCGAATGGCGGTGCGCGCCTTGCCCGTGACCACTGCCTCGAGCCACGCGGGGTTCGGCACGGCCGAGGGCGCGGTGATGATCTCCACCTGCTGGCCCGAGACCAGGCGCGTGCGCAGCGGCACCAGCTTCTTGTCCACGCGGGCCGCGACGGCGTGGTCGCCGACGTCGGTATGCACGGCGTAGGCGAAATCCAGCGCCGTGGCGTTGCGCGGCAGCGAGAGATATCGCGCGCGCGGCGTGAACAGGTAGACCTCGTCCGGGAAGAGGTCGATCTTGACGTTTTCGAGGAATTATCCGAGGCCGACGGCGTATTGGCCTGGCTATCGGCGAGCGCGGAAAACCACTCCCGGGCACGGGCTGCGCACTGTTGGAGGGCCGGAGTCGGTCTTGTAGGCCCAGTGCGCGGCCACGCCGCGCTCGGCCACCGATTCCATCTCCGAGGTGCGGATCTGGATCTCGATCGGGGCGCCGAATGGCCCAGCAACACGGTGTGCAACGACTGGTAGCCGTTGCCCTTGGGAATGGCGATGAAAACCTTGAAGCGGCCGTCCACCGGCTTGTACAGGCCGTGTACGGCGCCGAGCGCCATGTAGCAGTGCATCGCGCTGTCGGTGATCACGCGGAAACCGTAGACGTCCATCAGCTGCGCGAACGATTTGTGGTCGCCCCGCATCTTCGAATAGATGCTCCACGCCGACTTGATCCGGCTGACGGCGCGACCGGGAATCTTGTCGGCGGCCAGGCGGCCTTCGAGCGCCATCTCGATCTTGGCCATGGCCTCGCGGCGGTTGCCGATGGCGGCGCGGATACGCTCGCCGATGATGCGGTGGCGGTCCGGATAAAGCGCTTTGAAACCCAGGTCCTGCAGCTCGGCTTGAACTTGTTTCAGCCCATGCGCTGCGCGATGGGCGCGTATATCTCCAGCGTTTCGCGGGCGATGCGGCGCGCGAGGCGCCGTCCTTCGCTCCCAGCGTGCGCATGTTGTGTCAGGCGGTCGGACAGCTTGATCAGGATGACACGCAGGTCGCGGGCCATGGCCAGCAGCATCTTGCGGAAGCTTTCCGCATCGGCTTCCTGGCGGCTGGAAAAACGCATCTTGTCGAGCTTGGTGACGCCGTCGACCAGCTCGGCCACGGTCTCGCGAACTCGCCGGCCAGTTCGTCCCGCGCCAGCCGGGTGTCTTCCAGGGTGTCGTGCAGGATGGCCGCGATGATCGTTTCGGCGTCCAGGCCCAGTTCGCCAGGACGTGGGCCCACCGCCGGGGTGCGTGATGTAGGGCTCGCCGGATTTACGCGTCTGTCCCTCGCGCGCGGCGGCACCGATGAGGAAGGCACGCCGGATTCGCAGCACCTGATCGTGCGGAAGGTAGGCGCCTACCACTTTCTTCGAGGGCCTGGACATAGGGCGGCACGGGGCCGTCGTCCAGCACGTCGGTCAGTTTTCTTGGGCGGAATGACTTCCATGGAAGGCCCTGTGCCGTCAGCCGGCACAGCCTCCCGCGCGCGGCGTCAGCGGCCGCGCGTCAGGCGCGCAACGTTCGGATCAATGCAGGGCCGACAGCGACCCGGCATCATCAGTCATCCCCGCCCTGGAGAGGTCGTCGTCCACTTCCGTGGCCCCACTCGAGGGCTTCGCGCTCGGCAACGCTCACGGGCGGCGCGGTCGATTTCGTCGATCATCTCGTCGTTGACGCGGCGGTCGGCGATTTCGCGCGGGCGAGCACGGTGGGCTTGTCGTTGTCGGGATCGATGGTGGGCTCGGCACCCTTGGACAGCTGGCGCGCGCGCTTGGTCGCCATGAGCACCAGCTCAAAGCGGTTGTCGACTACCTCAAGGCAGTCTTTCGACGGTAATTCGGGCCAATTTCAAATCCTTGACAATAAAGATACTTCTGACCGGGCAGTTTAGCGGTCCGGCCCATTGGCTGGCAATGAGGGGACGGGTATCATGGGGTTCTGACTGACAGGACGGGCGGGTATTAGTGCAAATAATAAAACCAGACGGTACACTATCCCATCGCCCCACCCCCGAAGCCACTACGATGCGCCCCATGCCCCTTCCCCGGATCATCCGTCGCGCCGTCGGCCTCGCGTCGTTGGCGCTGCTCGCCGCGTGTCATATCGCGCCGCCCCGCACCGACGACCCGAACGAGAATTTCAACCGGAAGGTCTACGCCTTCAACGACAAGCTGGACAAGGCCATCATCCGCCCCGTCGCGGTAGGGTACCGGAAGATCACCAATCCGCCCGTGCGCACCGCGGTCAGTGACTTCTACACCAACATCCGCCTGCCCATCACCATCGGCAACCAGTTGCTCCAGTTCCGTCCCGGCCAGGCCGCCGTGACCACGGGCCGTTTCGTGGTGAACCTGACCATCGGTGTCCTCGGCTTCAAGGACCCGGCCAGCATGCTCGGCATGCCACTGTATGACAGTGACTTCGGCGTCACCCTGGCCCGCTGGGGCGTCCCCGAGGGCGATTACCTGGTCATGCCGCTGATCGGCCCGACCACGGTACGCGACGTCTGGCGCCTGCCGGTCGACAGCTTCTTCGACCCGTTGAGCTACCTGAGCCGCAACCACGACTTCCACAGCGGTCAGTACTACGCGCCGTCGGTCCTGTACCTCATCACGGTCCGCGCCCGCGCGATCGACGCCGAAAGCTTCCTCGCTTCGGCCTACGATCCGTACGTGTTCCTGCGCGACGCCTATCGCCAGCAGCGCCTCTACCAGATCTACGACGGCAACCCGCCGGCCGAAGCCATCGAACAGATGCAGGGCCTGAGCGACAGCAACAAGGATTTCGACCCGGAGCAACTCCTGGACGAACAACACAAGTGGGAACGGTCGAACGGGCAGAAGCCCAACTGATCGAAAGGGCCCTCCGGGCCCTTTTTTGGTTCTGGCGTGGGTCTTTTCGGGCGTGAGTGCGTCGGGGACCCGGGAGCTCGGGTGTAGGAGCGCACGTACGTGCGCGACATGTTTTGGGGCCGTGCCTTGACCCTCGCGCGTTGACCTCATGCGTGGATGCGACGCCTTTCGCGCACGAGCGTGCGCTCCTACACACATCTATCGGGAGCCTCCGCGCCCGGAGGCGTGACCGGCACGCCACATCGTACCCATGAAAAAGGCCCCGAAGGGCCTAAATCAAACCACCATCGACGGACAAACCTAGAGCAACGCGTCGACGCCCGACACCGTCGCCAGCGCATGCAGTCCTTCAGGAACGCGAACGACCGATATCGCCCTGCCCTTCGTCCTGCCATGCGCCAGCAAGGCGAGTACCGTGGCGAGAGACCAGCGCTGTCGGCATGCGACACGCCGCCCAGGTCCAGCAGCGTCTGCTGGCCGCGATCCAGCTCGGCGCGAGCGCCATCGAGGGCCGCGGCCGCCGTGGCGAACGTGAGATCGCCGGACACCGCAAGAGTGTCCGGCGAGGGCGTCGCCAGCGCGAACGACGCCTGGCTCACTGGCCGTTGCCGCCAGCGGCCGGCGCGCTACCGGCATCCTTCTTCATGTCGTCGATGGCACCCCGCCCTTGGTCTCGAGGTCCGTCGTCAACTTGTCGAGGCCTTCCTTCTTGATCTCGGCATCGACCTGGTTGCGGTAGTTGGTGATGTACGAGATGCCCTCGATGATCACGTCATACGCCTTCCAGTCACCCGACTTCGACTTGCGGAACGCGTAGTCGACCGAGACCGACTTGCCGTCGTCGAGCATCACCTGGGTGCGGACCACGTGCGCTTGTTGTTGAGGTCGCCGGAGAACGGCAGCACCTTGACCTTGCCGCGCGTGTAGTTCAGCAGGCCCTCGGCATAGCGATGGGTGATCGAGTTATAGAACGCCTTGGCGAAGCGCTCACGCTGCTGCGGCGAGGCCTTGGAGGCGTTCTGACCCAGCACCAGATCGACGCGTAATCGATATCGAAGTGCGGCAGGACGTATCGTCGATCACCGCGATCAGTTTCTCGTGATCGTTCTTGAGCTCGGCCTGGTGGCCCTCGATGGCCTTGCCCAGGTCGTCGGAGATGGTCTGGACGATCTGCTCCGGGCCCTGCTGCTGGCTGGCCGGTGGAGGCCGGTGCGGCATCCTGGGCGAGCACGGGTGCTGCCACGACGCTGCCGAGGGCAAGGGCGATGGCGAGGGAAATCTGACGCAGCATGCGATGTCTCCTGGACCGGCTTACTTCTTGCCGGCGTTATCGGGGTTGGCGCCACCCTGGGGGGCACCGTTCTTGTTGTCGCTCGGCGAGCCGTTCACGAGGAACTTGCCGATCAGGTCTTCCAGCTGCAGCGCGATTGCGTGAGCACCAGCTCGTCGCCGTCCGCGAGGTATTCCGGCGAGCCGCCCGGCTGGATCGCAACATACTGGCTACCGATCAAACCGCTTGTGAACACCGCCGCGGCCGAGTCATCCGGTATCTGGGAGTAACGCTTGTCGATCGCAAGGGTCACGGTGGCTTCCGTCGCGCCCGGCTTGACCAGCACCGACGACACGCTGCCGATCGGCACGCCGGCCAGCTTGACCGCCGCGCCCGGCTGCAAGCCACCGATGTTGGTGAAGTTGCCGGTGACGTGGAAGGTGCCGCCCAGGCGGTCCGGGGCGCTGCCGCCACCGAAGAACTTGCCGAGCATTTCTTCCAGCTGCTGGGCCGGACGGGTGAAGGCGAGCTCGCCGCCGGCCTTGAGCGGGGTCTTGGACTGGCCATACTGCAGGCCCACGTACTGGTCGCCCAGGAGGCCGCTGGTGTAGATCGTGGCGACGGAATCGTCCGGGATGTCCTTCCGGTTGTCGTCGATGGCCAGGGTGACCTTGGCCTCTTCCTTGCCCGGGACCAGATCGATCGACTCGACCGAGCCGACCCGGACGCCGGCGACCTTCACCGGCGCGCGCGCCTTCAGCTGGCCGATATTGGAAAAGCGGGTGGACACCTCGTAGCTGGAGCCGCGGTGGGCATTGGCCACCGAGGTGGTCTGCGTGGCCAGGTAGGCCAGCGCGGCAAAGCCGAGCACGATGAACAGACCGGTGCCGACGGCATAGGAACGTCTCTGGGTCACGGCACGATCCTCGAAGGGGAAAGAAGGGAAAGGGAAGTCATGGCGGGTCTCCGGTGCCTCAGATCAGGAACGAGGTGAGGACGAAGTCCAGCGCCAGGATGGCGATGGACGAAGCGACCACCGTGCGGGTGGTCGCGTAGGCGACGCCCTCGCTGGTGGGCGGCGTGGTGTAACCCTGGAACACCGCGATCAGGGAGACCACGATGCCGAAGGCGAAGGACTTGAGCAGGACGCCGTTGATGATGTCCTTGTGGACATCCACGGAGGCGGTCATGTTCGACCAGAACGTGCCGTTGTCGATGCCCAGCCAGGTGACGCCGACCAGATGGCCGCCGAACACACCCATGGCGCAGAACACCACGCCGAGCAGCGGCAGCGCGATCACGCCGGCCAGGAAGCGCGGCGCCACCACATAGGCGATGGGATCGACCGCCATCATTTCCATGGCGTCGAGCTGGTCGGTGGCGCGCATCAGGCCGATTTCCGCCGTGACCGAGGTGCCCGCGCGACCGGCGAACAGCAGCGCGGTGACCACCGGGCCCAGCTCGCGGTAGATCGCGATGGCCACCACGGTACCGGTGGCCGAGGTGCCGCCGAAGATGGACCACGTCGTACAGCTGCAGGCCGAGCACCATGCCGACGAACAGGCCGCAGGTCATGACGATGGTGAGGCTCATGGCGCCGACGAACCAGATCTGGCGGAGCGTCTCGCGGAAGTAGCGGAAGCTGCGCGGAATGGCCGCCAGCACGGTGAGCAGGAACAGGCCGCTCGCGCCGATCTGCGCGAGACTGCGGATGACGACGTTGTCGTCCCGGTGGTCATGCCTTGCCTCCGGGGAAACCGAGCGCGGTGGCGTAATCGCCCGCGGGATACTGGAAGGGAACGGGACCGTCGACCTGCCCGCCGAAGAACTGCGCCGTCCACGGCGAGCCGTCGGTGGCGAGGGTGGCCGGGGCGCCCTGCGCCACCACCTTGCCGTTCGCGATGAGATACACGTGGTCGGCCACCTTCTGCACCGCGGCCAGTTCGTGCGCCACCAGCACGCTGGTAATGCCGAGGGTTTCGTTGAGCGTGCGGATCAGCAGCAGCACCTGGTTGAGCGCGATGGGGTCCAGGCCGACGAAGGGTTCGTCGTACAGGATCAGGGCCGGGTCGAAGACGATGGCGCGGGCCAGCGCCACGCGCCGGGCCATGCCGCCGGACAGCTCGGTCGGCTCCAGCTTCGCCGCCGCACGCAGGCCGACCGCCTCCAGCTTGTTCAGCACGATGTTGCGGATCAGTTCTTCCGGGAGGTCGGTGTGCTGGCGCAGCGGGAAGGCGACGTTCTCGAACACGTCGTAGTCGGTCAGCAGCGCGGAATTCTGGAACAGGTAACCGATGCGCTCACGCAGGCCGAACAGCTTCTCGCGCGACAGCGCGGGCACGTTCTGGCCGTCGACCTCCACCGTGCCGGCGTCGCCGCGCATCTGCCCCGTGATGTGCTTGAGCAGGGTGGTCTTGCCGGTGCCGCTGGGCCCCATGATGGCGGTGACCTTGCCGCGCGGGATGTCCAGGTCGAGGGCATCGAAAATGGTCTTGCCGTTGAGCACGGTGGTCAGTCCGCGGATGCGGACGATGGCGTCGTCGGTCATGGGGCCAGCAGCTCCTGGATCAGCGTTTCATGGCGGCGCGCCGCCACGGGCGCGCGCTGGCGAACGGCGCGGACGATCGCCTGGAGGTCCGCCAGGGCGTCCTCGAAGCGGTCGTTGACGATGATGTAGTCGAACTCGTGCGCGTGGGCGATTTCCTCGCGCGAGTTGAACAGGCGGCGCTCGATCACTTCCGGCGCGTCCGAACCGCGGCCGCGCAGGCGGCGTTCCAGTTCCACCCGCGAGGGCGGAAGGATGAACACGCTGACGCAATCGGGCTTGCCTTTCCGGACCTGTCGCGCGCCCTGCCAGTCGATCTCGAGCAGGACATCCGCCCCGACGGTGAGTTTTTCCTCGACCACGGTACGGGAGGTGCCGTACAGGTTGCCGTGGACCTCCGCGTGCTCGAGGAAGATGCCGTCGGCGATCTCGCGCTCGAAGTCGGCGCGCTCGACGAAGAAGTAATGACGGCCGTATTGCTCACCCACGCGCGGGGGGCGCGTGGTGTGCGAGATCGACAGGGAGATGTCCGGCTCGCGCTCCAGCAGGGCGTTGACCAGCGTCGACTTGCCTGCGCCCGAGGGAGCGGCACCACGAACAGGGTGCCTTCGATCATCCGCGGGTGTCTCGTGGGGGGTTCATGGCCTCTCCGTGAGCCGGCAACAGGCGCTGGCCGGCGTGGACCGGGGCGCGTGCCGTGGGGCAAAACGCGATTGTAGCGAAATTCTGCCGTGTGCCGGCTTTCACGAGGGCTTCGGCCGGACCCGGCCGACCGCACTGAGCACGCCCGGCATCTCTTACGGCCGCCGGCCAGGCCCGTCGCGGACCTCGCCGGCGGGTTTCCGTCACCCCTGGGCCAGTGCGTAATCGAAGCCGGCCCGCACCGCCGCCACCTGCGCATCGTTGCACTGCTGCGGCGTGGCGCGCGGGCTGTCGGGGTAGACCTCGGTGGTGGTGACGTAGCGGGCATCGGTGATGCCGGCACACAGCCCGAGCGCCTTGACGTCGTATTCGATGACGCCCGGCGCGACGACGGGCGAGCCGATGATCTCGCCCCGCGCGTCCGCCGGAGCGATGTGGGTGACCTTCGCCACCGCTTCGATCATCGCCTTCTGGAAGGCCGGCTGCGGGTTGGCCGCGTTGTCGACCAGGTAGAACCCATCGGGAATCTCACCGGGCTCGTAAGCGATGCCATCGCGCGCGCCAGGGCGGGACGAAACTCAGACTCGTCGGAGTCGGTGGTCTCGTGCAGGTCGATGTGGACCATCACCTTGTCCGCCAGCGGCGCCAGCAGGCGGACCAGCGCCGCCGATTCGGCCGCCGGGCTGTCCAGGCGGAAATTGCGATTGGGATCGATCGCATCCGGATTCCAGCGCAGGATGCGCTCGTAGGCCCAGGGACTGACGCAGGGAACGACCAGCAGGTTGGCCCGGCCGGTGTAGTCGGCGCCGTGTTCACGAACGAATTGCAGCGCCCCTTCGACGCCGCTGGTTTCGTAGCCGTGCACGCCGCCGGTGACCAGCAGCACGGGCAAGGCGTCGTTCCATTCACGGCTGCGGACCACCAGCAGCGGGTACTGGCCCTCCGCGTAGTCCAGCGCACCATACTCACTGACCTCGAAGCGCTGGCGCAGCGGCTCGATCGCCCGCACCACGTCGTCGGCGTAGCTGCGCTGCCTGACCTGGCGGGCACGCCAGGTAGCGACATCCGCCGCGGTCCAGGGCTGGCCGGGCGTGCCGACGGGATAGAAGGGGGTATCGTTCATCGTGCGCGACCTTGCGGGTTCGGATAGCCGACGAGTTTCCCCGTCCCTGGGCGGCAGCTCAAGCCCCGCCCTGCCCGCCCTCAGTCGACTGGCCGCTCCGGCGCCACGCGCAGGTGGTCACGACCGAACGATGATCGAGAACGCTGAAGCCCAGCTGCACCGACGTGCCGCGCGGCAGCGACGGCGCCAGGTCTTCGGCCACGTCCGCTTCGATGATGCCCTCGTCGTGCGAGGCACGCCGCAGCGTCAGTGCCGAGAAGTCGAAGATCCTCCCCACCGTGGCGGCCGTGGCCTTGAAGAAGCTCTCCTTGGCCGAGAAGGCGGCGGTCAGTGCCGTGGCCCGATCGGTATGCACGACCAGGTCGACCAGGGCGGCCACCTCGGCCTCGGTGACCACCGAGGCCAGGATCGCCTCGATGGCGCTGTCGGAGACCACGTCTTCCAGATCGAGCCCCACGCCGCGCAGCGGTCCCACCGGCAAGGCCACGGCGGCGGCCGTGCGGGACGCGTGCGTGATGCTGCCGATGAAGCCCTCCGGCCAGCACGGCGCCCGCGACGCGGACGTGCCCAGATCGCCCGCGTGGATACCCGCCGCCGCCAGGGCCGCCAGGGCGACGCGACGGCCGGCCAGGTACTCCGCACGCCGCTTGGGCACGCTCCGCTCGATGGCGGGTGGACAGGCGATGCCGTACGCCGCGAACAGCGCGGCATCGGACTCGGCCGGATCGAACGGCACGACGAACGCGTCCGGCAGCGCGCCGGGGTGTCGCGACAGGATAACCTGACCACGTCGTGCATCGATCGCTCCTTCCATGTGATGGGGCAGCGGGAAACAGTATGCTGCCCGATGTGAACGATAGCCGTGGCCAGGTGATACTCGACAACGCGCGCGACGGATGGGCGGAGGTCTTCTCGCGTCCGTCGCGCGTCTTCGTGGCACGGCAGCCGGCCGACGTGCCAGGCCCTCGCGGCCATGCAGCGCGCACTGGCCGAGGGCCGTCACCTGGCCGTTATTTCAGCTACGAACTGGGTTATGCCATGGAACCGCATCTCGGCGACCGGCTTCCCGCCGATCGGCCGTGCCGCTGATCTGGTTCGGCCAATACGACGCTCCGCCGACGATCCTCCAGGGCGATGCCATCGAAGCGCTTTGGCCGCGGGACCGCGTCTATGCCTCGCCGCTGACGTTCGAATGGGACAGGGATGCCTATCGGGCCGTTTCGACGCGGTCATGGAGGCGATCCGCCGGGGCGACGCCTATCAGGTGAACCTGAGCATGCGCGCGCACTTTCGCGTCACCGGCCATGCCCGCGCACTCTACGGACAGCTCCGCCATGCGTCCGGCGGTGCGCACGGCGCGTTCGTCGACGACGGCGAGCGGCAGTTACTGGGTTTTTCCCCGGAGTTGTTCTTCGCCCTCGACGCCGACGGCACCATGACCACACGCCCCATGAAGGGCACCGTGCCACGTGGCGCCGATGAAGCCACCGATCGTGCCCAGCGCGAGGCGTTGCGGAACAGCCTGAAAAACCGCACCGAAAACCTGATGATCGTCGACCTGATCCGCAACGACCTGGGCCGACTGGCCTTGCCCGGCACGGTGACGGTGCCCGAACTGTTCACGGTGGAAACCTACCCCACCGTCCACCAGATGACCTCCACCGTGCAGGCGACGCTGCCGTACGGCAGCTCGCTCGCCAGCATGCTGGCCGCGCTGTTTCCCTGCGGCTCGATCACCGGCGCACCGAAGATCCGTGCGATGCAGATCATCCGCGACCTGGAATCGTCGCCACGCGGCGCGTATTGCGGCGCCATCGGCCATTTCGCGCCCGATGGCGCGGCGCGATTCAGCGTCGCGATTCGGACGCTGACCGTGACCGACGGCGTGGGCGAACTGGGCGTGGGCGGCGCGGTGGTCAGCGATTCGGACGCCGACCAGGAATACGACGAATGCCTGCTGAAGGCACGTTTCTACGAAACCGGCCGACGGCCGATCGCGTTGCTGGAAACGCTGCCTTACCAGGCCGGACGATGGCCGCGGCTGCACGGACACCTGCGCCGGATGCGCGACGGGGCGCGAGCCCTGGGACTCACGTTCGACCTGTCCGCCGCGACGGCCGCATTGCGCGAGGCAACCGCCGACGCCGGCGCGACGACTCGCAAGCTGCGGCTGGTCCTGCACGATGACGGCCGCCTTACCGCAGACAGCACGGCCATGCCACCGACGCCCGATGTCATGCGCTTCGTCATTGCTACCGCCGGCTGCACAGCGACGATCCCCTGCGCGATTACAAAACGGATTGGCGCGAAACCTATGACGAGGCGCTTGCCGAGGCGAAAGCGCTTGGCGCCGACGAGGCCATCCTGCTCAACGAGCGCGGAGAGGTGTGCGAAGGCTCGTACACCAACCTCTTCATCGACGATGGGCACGGACTGATGACGCCGCCACTGCGCACCGGCGCCCTGCCCGGCCGGCTGCGCGCGGCGCTCATCGCATCCGGTCGATGCCGGGAGGCGGTGCTCACCGTCGAGGACCTGAAAACCGCTGGCTCCGTCTACCTGGGCAATTCACTTCGCGGTCTCGTGAAAGCGGTCTCGCTGTCAGCAGACCACGCGGGCGAAGCAGGCACCGTGGCCGGCACACGGCGCGTCGGCTAGCCGCGACGGTCGCGACGACCCGCGCTCGACAATGATTTATCCGCATCCTGCGAGGTACTGCCTCATGACCGCCGATACGCCCCCCGATCCGAACCTGCAAAGCGCGGTGGCATTGGCCGCTGCCGCACTCGGCGATCCAGGGCAGCGCCCGCGCGTCACGTCGTTTTTCGACGAGGCCACCTTCACCGTCAGTCATGTGATCCAGGACCCGGCCAGTCGCGCCTGCGCGATCATCGACAGCGTGCTCGATTTCGATGCGCCGAGCGGCCGCACGGCGACGACGCACGCGGAAGCCCTGGTGCGACATGTGGTCGAGCACGACCTGCAGGTCGCATGGATTCTGGAAACCCATGCGCACGCCGATCACCGACCGCCGCGCCATGGCTCCAGCGACAGACCGGTGGTCACCTGGCGATCGGTGCGCAGATCACAGCCGTCCAGCAGACCTTCGGGCAGGTGTTCAACGAAGACGAGCGCTTCGCGCGGGACGGCCGCCAATTCGACCATCTCTTCGACGATGGCGAGCCGTTCGCGATCGGCGCGCTGCGCGCCATGGCGCTGCACGTGCCGGGGCACACACCGGCCTGCATGGCGTATGTCATCGGCGACGCCGTTTTGCGGGCGATACGTTGTTCATGCCGGACTACGGCACGGCGCGCTGCGATTTTCCCGGCGGCAATGCCCGAATGCTCTATCGATCGATCCGGCGCCTGATGATGCTCCCCGCCGCGACGCGCGTGTTCATGTGCCACGACTACAAGGCACCGGCCGCGACGATTACGCATGGGAGAGCAGCATCGGCGCCGAACGCACCGGCAACGTGCATATCCATGAGGGTGTGGACGAGGATGCGTTCGTGCGCATGCGCGAAGCAAGGGACGCCACCCTGGCGATGCCTCGACTCCTGCTGCCGTCGATCCAGGTCAACATGCGTGCAGGACACTTTCCCGAGCCGGATACGAATGGCGTGCGTTACCTTCGCACGCCGCTGGACCTGCTTTGACGTCCAGACATCTTTCCTTCCAAAGGTAGGGTGTTTCTTACCACGTTGCGTTTATGCCGATGGGGAAGCCGGAACCGTCGAACCATGCCCGGCACAGGGCACATCGGAGCTTGAAACGTGGCAAAAGAAACGATGTACGCATGGATGGCCGCCGCGGCGCTTATCGCCGCGCCGACCGCCACCCTGGCGGCGACCAAGGGCGATCCGCTCTATCGCTACCAGTGGCACCTTACAACCATGGCCAGAAGGTCTTCGCGGATAGCCTGCCCGTCGCGGGCTACGACCTGGATATCGGCTCGCTGCACGATCAGCAGGTACGCGGCAGCGGGATCAATGTGGCGGTGGTGGACGACGGGCTGGAGATTCGTCATCCCGACCTGCTGGCGAACGTCGTTATCGGCGGATCGAAGAATTTCGTCGACGGTTCCAACGATCCGACACCGACCAATCCCCACAGCGAGCATGGCACCTCGGTGGCCGGCATCATCGCCGCGGTAGGCTGGAACGGCATCGGCGGGCGCGGTGTCGCGCCCGAGGCGAAACTGCGCGGGTTCAATTTCCTGTCGCAGGACGCGGACGGGATCGAAACCTCGCAAGACCAGAACATCCGGTATTCCTGGGGCAACGGCGTCGAGGCGAAGGATGCCGACGTATTCAACAACAGCTGGGGCACGACCACGTCGCAGTACGGCGCCTTCACCCGCGCCGAGGCGAAGTCGTGGGAACGCCTGATGGCCTCCACGCGCGCTGGCAAGGGCGGCGTCTACCTCAAGGCCGCAGGCAACAATTTCAGCTCGTTCCTGTCGTTCGGCTTCAATGTCTGCGCGGACGACAGTCTTGCGCTCAACGTCGGTTGCTCGTCGGCCAATGTCGACAACCTCAACAACCTGACCACCACCATCGTCGTGGCCGCGGTCAATGCCAAGGGCGTACGCTCGTCGTACTCGAGCGCCGGGTCCTCGGTGTGGGTATCGGGACTGGGCGGCGAGTTCGGCTTCCAGAAGAAGTTCTATCCGGATACGTCCAACATCGGCTCGTGGGCGAAACCCACGTTCTATGACCCGGCCATCGTCACCACCGACCTCACCGGGGCGCCGCCGGCAGCAACGAAGATCGCACCGATGGCGAGCGTGACAACGCGCTGGACACCAGCCAGTCCACCGTCGATGCCTCGTGCAACTACTGGGCCGGCATGAACGGCACCTCGGCGGCGACGCCGACGGTAGCCGGCGTCGCCAGCCTGATCCTGGGCGTGAATCCCCGCCTTACCGGGCGCGACGTCAAGTACATCCTCGCCGCGACCGCACGGCAGATCGATCCGCTACAGGCCAAGGCCGTCTACCAGGTGCCGTGCAGGACCCGGGCTGGATCGTCAATGCGGCCGGCCACCCGTACAGCAACTGGTACGGCTTTGGCCTGGTTGACGCTACCGCTGCCACGCGGCTGGCGAAGTCGTTCCAGACGCTGCCCGCGCAGATCGATACCGGCTGGCTCGCCTCGAAGGACCCGGCGACGCCGATCGAAGGTATCGGCAGCGACACCAGCAAGCTGACCGTCCACGTAGGCAAGCATGAAAAGGTCGAGAGCGTGCAGGTGAGCTTCGCCACGACGCACGTCACGCCGCGCAACCTGCGTGCCATCCTCACCTCGCCCTCCGGCACCAGGAGCTACATCCTGCCCGCGTTCACGACGCTGGACGCGACGCCAGGTGGCTTCAGCGTCGACCTCACGTCCAGCAATGCTTTCCTCGACGAGCAGGCCGCCGGCACATGGACGCTGCAGGTGCTGGACATGGTCGACCCGAAGACGGCGACGACACTCTCGGCATTCAATCTTCGCGTGGTGGGCCACTAACGATGAACAAATACCTGATCGGCATTCCCTTCCTCCTCGCCATGGGCACGGCCGTGCATGCCGCCGATACCTACGCGCAGGCACTGACCGCGGCAGCCACCGGCGCCACGATCGACGTAGCCTCCACATCGTTCCGCATCGTGCCGGGCGTCGGCATTGCGCATCCCGCGACGTCGGGCTCGCCAGCGCCGGCCATCAGCCGGTTGGCAAGTAAGGCCGGTAGCATGCCAGCGGAAAGCCTCGGCACCGTCGGTCCGTTCGTGATCGTGCCGAAGTCCGCCGTGTCCGCGACAACCCACGCTGCGCGGTCCTCGGTGAATGCAGGGGCGACGTCGGGCAACAACGGCAGGACGACCTGAGCAGCTTCGGCGTGGCGGTGAACATGCGCACCCGGCAACCCGCCGTGGTCGCGCCGCGACTCAAGGTGTTCGGCAGCGACGCGACGACGATCGCGGCCGTGGCGAAGAAAACCCAGGGAACGGTGGTCTATGCGTCCGACGTGGATGGCAGCGGCCTCATCCGCTACGGCTCGATCGACCAGGCCCAGGCGGCACTCCCCGCCGTCAAGGCGACCAAGGGCGTGGACGATGCCTTCGTCGACGTGATCGAGAGCTTCAGGCAGAAGCAATAGATCGATCGCGCGACGTTTAAAAAAGGCAGCACAGGCAAACGAAGACGCGCCGGCATGGCCGGCGCGTCTTCTGGATCTGCCATTCATGACCACGCATGAGTGGCCCGGGCACATCACTCGATTCTGCACCTGCTCGCGCATCTGCTCGATCAGCACCTTCAACTCCACTGCCGCATTGGTCGTGCGCGAATCCACCGACTTCGAGCCCAGCGTGTTCGCTTCGCGATTGAACTCCTGCATCAGGAAATCGAGACGCCGGCCCACCGGCTCCTTCAGCGCCAACACGCGGCGGGCTTCGCCGATGTGCGTGGTCAGGCGGTCCAGTTCCTCGTCCACGTCCACGCGGGTGATCTGCAGCACCAGCTCCTGTTCGAGACGGCCCGGCTCCACTGGCTGACGGATGTCGGCCAGGCGGCCTTCCAGGCGGGCGCGCAGCGCGGCCTGGATCTCGGGCAGCCATACGCGCACGTCGGCCACGATCCGCTCGATGCCGTCCAGGCGCTCCTTCAGCATCTCGCCCAGCTTCTCGCCCTCACGGGCGCGCGTGTCGTTCAGTGCCACCAGGGCCTGCTCCAGGACATCCAGCAGGGCGACCTGCAGGGCATCGGTGTCGGTGTCGGGCTGTTGCAGCACGCCGGGGAAGCGCAGCAGCTCGGTGAACTCGATGGTCATGCGCGGGAAGCGCTGCTCGAAGTCCAGGGCCAGCTCCGACAGGCGCGCCAGCATGGCGCCGTTGACCCGTGGGCCTTCGGTGGCGCCGGGTTCGGCGCGCAGGCGCACGGTGACATCCACCTTGCCGCGCGACAGCCGTGCGCCGATCCGCTCGCGCAGGGCGCTTTCGAAGCCGCGCATGTCGTCGGGCAGCCTCGGGCTGATCTCCAGGTAGCGGTGGTTCACGGTACGCAGCTCGCAGGTGAGCGTGCCGGACGGGCCTGCGCGCTCGGCGGAGGCGTAGGCGGTCATGCTGCGGATCATGGGGGCTCGCTTGCGCGTGGAGGAAAGGCGCAATGGTAAACTGACCCACCGCCCGCGCCCAAATCAGGCTTTCCATGACCCTTTCCCGTCCCAGCGGCCGCGCCGCCGACCAGCTGCGTGCCGTCACCATCGAGCGCCATTACACCCGCCACGCCGAGGGCTCCGTCCTGGTGTCCTTCGGCGATACCAAGGTGCTGTGCACCGCCTCGGTCGAGGAACGCGTGCCACCGTGGCTGCGCGGCAAGGGCGAGGGCTGGGTCACCGCCGAATACGGCATGCTGCCCCGCGCCACCACCGACCGCAACCAGCGCGAAGCCGCGCGCGGCGGCCAGGGTGGTCGCACCATGGAGATCCAGCGCCTGATCGGTCGTTCGCTGCGCGCCTGCGTCGATCGCGCCGCCCTGGGCGAACGGGTCATCACGCTGGACTGCGACGTGATCCAGGCCGACGGCGGCACCCGCACCGCGGCCATCACCGGTGCCTACGTGGCGCTTGTCGATGCCGTATCCACGCTCACCCGGCGCAACGCGATCAAGCGCAACCGATCCTCGGCGCCATCGCCGCGGTCTCGGTGGGCGTCTACAACGGCGTGCCCGTGCTCGACCTCGATTACGCCGAGGATTCCAACTGCGACACCGACATGAACGTGGTGATGAACGACGGCGGTGGCTTCATCGAGGTGCAGGGCACGGCCGAGGGCCATGCCTTCCGCCGTGACGAGATGAACCTCATGCTCGACCTGGCCGCCAAGGGCATCCAGGACCTGGTGGCCGCGCAGCGCGCGGCGCTGGAGTCCACGCCATGACCGAGGTGCGCGCGGCCACCGACGCGGACCTGGATGCCATCGTCGCCATCCACACCGCGGCGTTCGGGCGCGATACCGAGGCCAGCCGGGTGCGCCGCCTCGTCGAGGCGAAGCGCGCCACGGTGTCGCTGGTGGCCGTCGACGAGGACGACACCGTGCTCGGCCACGTGCTGTTTTCCCCCGTCACGGTCGAGGAAGGCGACGACGGCAAGTCGCTGGCCCTGTCGCCCGTGGCCGTGCATCCCGACCACCAGCGCCAGGGCATCGGCCATGCCCTGGTCGAGGAAGGCATCGGAGCGTGCTTCGTGCAGGATGCCCGCGCCGTCTTCGTGCTCGGGTCCCCGGCGTATACACGGCCTTCGGCTTCGCCAAGGCGTCGGCCCACGGCCTCAACGACGCCTACGACAGCGGCAACGCGTTCCAGGTGCTGCCGCTGACGATCGACGGCCTGGCCGGTTATCGCGGACGCGTGGACTACGCGCCCGAGTTCGCCGACGGGGGGCATTGACCCATGCGCCTCGTGCTCGCTTCAAGCAACGCCGGCAAGGTGGTCGAACTGGAACAACTGCTCGCCGGCAGCGGCGTGGCGCTGGTGCCGCAGACCCATATGGGCGTCACCGATGCCGACGAAACCGGTCTGACCTTCGTCGAGAACGCCCTGCTCAAGGCACGGCATGCCGCCCGCCTGACCGGCCTGCCCGCGCTGGCCGACGATTCCGGTATCTGCGTGGATGCCCTGAACGGCGCCCCGGGCCTCTATGCGGCCCGTTACGCCGGCACCCACGGTGACAGCGCGGCCAACAACGCCAAGCTGCTGCGCGCACTGGACGGTGTGCCGGCCGCGCGGCGCACGGCCTATTTCATCGCCGTGCTGGTGGTGCTTCGCCACGCGGACGACCCGGCCCCCTTGATCGCCGAAGGCCGCTGGCACGGGCGCATCCTGGAGGCGCCGCAGGGTGAGGGCGGCTTCGGTTACGACCCGCTGTTCCTTCCCGACGGCCACGACGTGAGCGCGGCGGAACTGGATGGCGCCCTTAAGAACCGCCTCAGCCACCGCGGCCAGGCGCTGGACGTGCTCAAGGCACGTTTCGCCGAGCTGGCATGACGCTGGTTCCCCCGCCGCTGTCGCTGTACGTCCACATGCCCTGGTGCGTACGCAAGTGCCCGTACTGCGATTTCAACTCGCACGGCGTGCGCGGCACACCGGCTTACGGGGAATACGTGGACGCCCTGCTGGCCGACCTCGACGCCGACGTGCGCGACCTGGGCGAAGCCCTGCACGGACGCACCATCGGCACCGTGTTCTTCGGCGGCGGTACGCCAAGCCTGTTTTCGCCCGAACTGGTCGGCCGCTTCCTCGACGGGGCGAAGGTGCGCCTGCCCTTCGCCGCCGACGCGGAAGTCACGCTGGAGACCAACCCCGGCACCGTGGAACACGGCCGCTTCGACGGTTACCTCGCCGCCGGCATCAACCGCATTTCCTTTGGCGTGCAAAGCTTCGACAACGCCAAGTTGCACCGCCTGGGCCGGATCCACTCCGCGGGGGAGGCGGTGAACGCCGTGCGCCGTGCCCAGGATGCGGGGCTGGACAACATCAACATCGACCTGATGTACGCGCTGCCGGAGCAGGACCTGGCCGGTGCGCTGGACGATGTGGACCAGGCGCTGGCGCTGGCGCCGACGCATATCTCGCACTATCAGCTCACCCTCGAACCCAACACGGCCTTTGCCGCCAACCCGCCCCCCTGCCCGACGACGACGCGGCGTGGACGATCCAGGAAGCCTGCGAGGTGCGCCTGGCCGAGGCGGGATTCGGTCAGTACGAGGTGTCGGCTTACGCCCGGCCCGGACGCCGCTGCGCGCATAACCTCAATTACTGGCGGTTCGGCGATTACCTGGGCATCGGTGCCGGAGCGCACGGCAAGATCAGCGACGCCCGCGGCGTGCGCCGGCGCTGGAAGACCCGCCTGCCGGCCGCCTATCTCGCTGCCGCCGGCCAGCCGGCACGCCTCGGTGGCGACAGTTACGTCGATGCGGAAGACCTGCCCTTCGAGTACATGCTCAACGCCCTGCGCCTGATCGACGGCGTACCGATGGCGGATTTCAGCGAGCGTACGGGACTGGACGACGCCCGCATCGCCGCCGGCATGGCACGGGCGCGCGGGCGCGGCTGGCTGGTGGACGACCCGGCGCTGCTACGAACCACGCCGCTGGGCCAGCGTTTCCTCAACGACGTCATCGAAGCCTTCATGGCCTGACCAGCCGTCGTGCCCGGCCGCGCCAAATCTGCCTAGTTCTTACGCCCTACACCGAATGCACGCACCGGTTCCGCTGGCGCCGCCTCCTTCACCAACCTAAACTTGCGCTGAAGGTCGAGGAGGACCTTACCCATGAACGCAGGCACTTCCCCGCCACACGGCAGAACGGGACCGTATCCCGTCGCCCTTTCGCCACGCGCAGAACGCGAGGCGCAGCAGGGACTTTCGCTGTGCCTGACGTGGTTGGACGTGCCGCTGCGGGAGTCGCTGCGCGAGTTCGACCGGCGCCTGTTCGCCGTGGCCGAGAGCAGCCGCAACCACCTTGAACAGCAGACCTGCTTCGAAAGCCGCGGCATCGTTGAGCGTGAGGGCGCCGCCTTTCGCAACCGGTTCGCCGCACACCTCACCGAGGGGTTCCGCCACCTGGGCGAGATGACCGAGGCCGCACCGACGCGGGGCGAGTCGCTGGCCACCGGATTGAGCCTGGTCGATCCGGAAGACCAGGAGATCGACGGCGCGCTGGCCAGCATGGCCTCACGCGGCGAGGCGCGCAGCGCCAGCAGCCTGTTCGAACTGGGTTACCGGCTGGCCGCCCTGGTCGGCACGCCGCCGCTGGAGGGCGAGGCCCTGCCTGCCGGCCCGCGGGCGCTGGCGGCGGCACTGAAAGCCGCGGTCCGGCCCCTGCCGTTGACCACGGCGCATCGCCTGATCCTGTTCCAGTCGGTGGATGCCCGCGTGCTGGCGCAGAGCGAATCCTTCTACGGGGCCCTTAACGAGCATTACCGAACGCGCGGCATCCTGCCGGGGTTTCGCGTGTATCCCAACGTGCGCGTGTCCGCGCCGCCGGCCATCGAGCGCCGCTCCCGACCGCGCGAGGCCCCGACATCGCTGCCCGGTGGGGCCGCCGGCGGCGAGGCGATGCCCGGCGCAACCGTGGAAGGTCACATCGGTGTACTGGAAGGCCTGCGCAGCCTGCTGACCACCCGCCTGCAGACGGGGCGCGTGGCCGGCTTCGCCGCGGGCCGTATCGCCTCGGACGACGAATTGCAGACGGCCCTGATGGCCCTGCAGGGGCACGTCAGCGATGTCACCGGTGCCGCGCAGCGCGAGATCCGCAGCGCGCAGGCCCTGCGCGACGAACTCCTGGCCCAGATGGATCGCACCCGCCCCTCGGGTTCGCCGCCCGCCGAGCTGTCGCCCGAGCAGGGCGACACGGTGGAACTGACCGCCCTGCTGTTCGAGAACCTGGGCCAGCAGGTGGCCGCGGCCAGCCCGGCCCGTGCCGTGCTGGGTGGCCTGCAATGGCCCATGTTGCGTGCGGCCGTGAACGACCGCGGCTTCTTCGACCAGCCCGAGCACCCGGCGCGCCGCCTGCTGGATACCGTGGGCGAGGCCGCCCACCAGTGGCTCGATCCCGCCGACGGGGAACCGGATGCCGCGCTGATCGACCGCCTGGAACGGCTCGTGGTGCAGGCCAGCCACGCACAGGTGATCGACCCCGCCTGGCGGGCCGATATCGAGCAGCAGATCGCCCTGCTGGCGCGCAAGGCGCACGTGGCCGAGCGCCGCCAGATCGAGGCGATGGAAGGGCGCGACCGGCTGGAACGTGCGCGCCAGCGCGCCACCGACATCATGGACCAGCGCATGGTGAAGGACGCCGCGCCACGGGGGGTGCTGCGTATCCTGCTGGAGCGGACCTGGGCCGACGTGCTCGCGCTGCATATCCTGCGTGGCGGCGAGAACGGCGAGGCGTTCCTGCACTGCCTGGATGTCACGGACCAGTTGCTGGGCCGGCGGCCGGTGGCGGACGTGCAGAAGCTTCGCACCGACGTGGAGCGCGGCCTGGAACACCTGGGCATGCATTCGGCGGAAGCCTCGCAGGTGGCCCGCGGGCTGTTCGAACCCGCAGGGCACGACGCGGCCGACACCGACCTCACGCCTACCGATGTCGCCCTGCGCCTCAAGCAGCGCCCCCGTCTGGGTGAAGGTACCGCGCACGGCGATGTCCTCGCGCCGGTGGCGCCGACGGCCCTGGACGAAGCCGCGCAGCACGTCTACGACAGCTTCGCCACGTTGCGCTTCGGCACCTGGTTCACGTTCACCCAGTCCGACGGCAGCGAGGTGCGGCGCAAGCTCGCCTGGTTTTCGCCGGCTACCGGACGCTGCCTTTTCGTCACCCCGCGCGGTGGCCGTACCGACGATATCGACCTCACCCGGCTGGCCCGCATGATCGCCACGCACGAGGCCCGGGAATGGAAGGAGCAACGGGTGTCCCTCATCGATCGCGCATGGCACGCCATCGCCCGCAACCTGCGCCGCGACAGCGGCGACACCCGGCGCATGGCGGGCAACGCATGAACCGCGACGTCGAACAGCGCCGCGCTCCGCGCAAGCACGCCAACTCACCCATGCCCATCGTGGACGGGATGACCGACCGCGTGCTCGGCCAGCTGGTCAACCTGTCGGCCACGGGGCTGATGCTGCTGGGGTCCCATGCGCACGCAGCGGCGCCGTGCACCAGGTGACCTTCGTGCTGCCGGGCATCCAGCACGCGGACTACCGCGCGGAAATCGGCATCCAGGAGCAGTGGCACGAACCGGCTGCCGTCGCGGGCAGTTCTGGTCCGGTTACCGCATCGTGGCCGCCAGCGACGACGACGTGCGTGCCATCGATGAATGGATCGGCCCTCCGGCGGACTGAACGGAAACCTTTGTCCATGCTTTACGACGCACCGCGTGGGAGGTCACCATCGCGGTTCATGAGCGATGCCATCACCATCCTGGTCGACACCGAACTCGAACGCGACGACGCCGCCGCCGCCGCGATGGCGCTGTATCGCCGTCTGGTCGGCGACGGCAGCATCGCGCCGCTGCCCGCCAACGCAGCCGACCCGTGGTTCCCGGCGCTCGACGGCGGTTTCCTCGCCGGCAGCGGGGTGCGCGCCATCGGCCTGCATGCCAGCGCGCATCGCTGGTGCGAGGACGACACCGGCGGCGCCATGCTGATCGACGGCGGCCGCGAGAACGGCATCTTCTGCCCGTACGACGGCAGCTTCCGCATCCGCTGCCCGGAATGCGGCCAGCCGCTGGCCCCCGGCGACGAGGGCAGCGAAGCCCTCGAGGAAGCCCTGGCCATCTGGTGCGAATCGCCCGATTCGGCCTATGTGGCCTGTCCCGCCTGCGCGAACTGGACCCCGCTGACGCAGTGGCAGTCGCCCACCCACGATTTCGCGGTGGGGCACTTCGCCATCACGCTCTACGGTGCCCACCTGCATGCGCTGACCGGTGGTGGCGACGACCATGCCGCCACACTGCTTCGCCACCGCCTGGGTGACCTGGCCAGCGACTACGCCGTGGTTTTCGCGCGCGCATGACGGCAGTGACTCACCCCTTTCCCTTCCCCGGAGATCACCATGAACGACGCGCTGGCCGCCCTGTATCCCCAGCACCTCGCCACGTTGCGCGAGCGCGCCGACACCGCGCTGGCGCGCGGCGGCTTCGAGCACCTGGTGGTGCCGGCCGGCCGCCCGATCACGAAGTTCCTCGACGACCTGGACTACCCGTTCGTGGTCAATCCGCATTTCAAGCACTGGTTGCCGTTGCTGGATGCGCGGGCAGCTGGCTGGTGTACACCCCAGGCGAGAAACCCAGGCTGGTGTTCCTGCAGCCGAGAGACTACTGGCACGTGGTGCCCGAGGCGCCGCAGGGCTACTGGGTGGACCATTTCGACATCGTGGTGGTGCGCAAGCCCGCCGATGCGATCGCGGCACTCCCCTCGCCGGCCCGCAGCGCCATCATCGGCGACCGTGACTGCGGGTTCGACCAGGTATGCGCCAACAATCCGCCGGCGGTCGTCGACCACCTGCACTACCACCGCGCGTACAAGACACCCTACGAGCTGGCGCTGATGCGCGAAGCGAGCCGTCGCGGCACCCGCGGGCACCGTGCGGCGGAGCATGCCTTCCGTGAGGGCGCCAGCGAGCTCGGCATCCACCAGGCCTACCTGGCCGCGGTGGGCCAGCTCGACGCCGAACTGCCCTATGCCAGCATCGTCGGCCTCAACGAGCACGGCGCCGTGCTGCACTACACGAACTTTGATCGCCACGCGCCCGCCGAGAGCCGCTCGTTCCTCATCGACGCCGGCGCCGGCGCCGCGGGCTATGCCAGCGACATCACGCGCACCTACGCGGGCCGCGATGCCGGTGAGTTCCAGGCGCTGATCGACTCGGTGGACGCCGCCCAGCAGTCGTTCGTCGCCCGCGTGCGTCCCGGCCAGAGCTACCCCGAGTTGCACGTACACGCGCACCACGCCCTGGCCGGCGTGCTGCGCGAGCATGGCTTCATCCGCATGAGCCCCGAGAGCGCGGTGGAATCCGGCGTGTCGTCCGCGTTCTTTCCGCACGGGCTGGGCCACGGCATCGGCATGCAGGTGCACGATGTGGGCGGCTTCCAGGCGGCGGAAACCGGCGGCACCATCGCCAAGCCGGAAGGGCACCCCTACCTGCGCCTCACGCGCAGCCTGGAAGCAGGCATGGTGGTGACCATCGAACCGGGCATCTACTTCATCGACATGCTGCTGGCCGAACTGAAAGATAAGCCGTTCGCCGGGGACATCGACTGGGCACGGGTGGACGCTTTCCGCCCGTACGGCGGCATCCGCATCGAGGACGACGTGGTCTGCCGCGACGGCGAGCCGGAAAACCTGACCCGCGATGCCTTTGCCCTGCTCTAGGCATCACACCTTCAGGTAGATCCCGCGGCGGTCCATGCCGCGGACGATCAGCCACCACAGTGCGACGAAGGCGACACCCCACGCCGCTGACGGCACATACGGGCCGAACAGCGGCGTCATCCACCCGCAAAGGCCACGCGGTACAGCGGCGCGGTAACGCCCAGTGCAATCAGCAGGTACACCATGAGGCCGGACCCGGCATAGGCGGCGATGGCGTTCACCCCGAACGTCCTGCCGGGCACCCGCCAGCCGCGCCTATCGACGAGGGCATGCATGAACGCGAGGATCGCGAACGACCAGCCTGCAGCCCACAGCACGTAGCTTGGCGTCCACAGGTTCTTGTTCCAAGGCCACACGCCCTGCAGCGCCCAGCCAGCCAGCGCGCACATGACCGCCGCGCCCAGCAGGTGACGCCACGCCCCCTGGCGCAGCCATGTACCGGCGCGCACGCCGATCAACGTGGTCGCCAACGCGGGAAGGGTCGCCAGCAGACCTTCCGGGTCGTGCCCGCGGCCGGTGGCGACATCCACCGTGTAGACGAACGGCCCGAACACGGCGCTGTCGAGCCGGCTGGCCCAGTTCGTCCACGGGGCCATGCCGCCGGCGAGCAGCATGGCGCCATAGACCACCAGCAACGCCACGCCGACGAGGTCCCGAGCGGTGGGGCGCACGTGGACGGCCAGCAGCGCGGCCACGGCGAAACACAGGCCGATACGCTGCAGTACGCCGGGCAGGCGCAGGTGCGCCTCGGGAATCGCGAGCCAGGCGACAACGTTCAGCAACAGGCCCAGGCAGACGATGCGCACCGCGCGGCGTATCGCCGCACGCCGGATCGGCGCTTTCGCGGCACCGGCCTCGATCCGCGGCACGATGGCCAGGGCGATGGACACGCCGACGATGAAAAGGAACAGCGGGAACACCAGGTCGGTCGGCGTGAACCCGTTCCATGTGGCGTGCTCCAGCGGCCACCAGACGTGGCTCCAGTCGCCGGGGTCGTTCACCAGCAGCATGGCGGCCACCGTGAGCCCGCGGACGACGTCCACCGAGCCATAGCGCATGGGGGTCTGTGACATACCGGATCGGGGCTCCGGGGGGCGTGAAGGAAGCATACGCGATCAGTCCATTGCGACAATCGGCCATCCATCGCGCCGGCTGGCGCGGGCATACGATGCCCTCAGTTATCTACGAACCCAGGAGTCGCAACCGTGGTTGTCGACCGCCCACCTCTCCGTCGTCGCTGGCGCGACCGGCCGCTGAAGCGCCTCGTGCTCGAGCTCGCGGTCATCATCGTCGCCAAGCTGGCCTTGCTGATGCTCATCTGGTACGTGGCCATCCGGCCGCTGCCCCGTGCGGACGTGTCGCCCGCAGGCGTCGGCCGCGCCTTCTCACCCGTCTCCGCCTCCACCCAGGAATCCCACCCATGATCGTCGACCCGATGTCGTCGGCCTGTCGCGCTTCCAGTTCGCGCTGACCGCGCTGTATCACTTCCTCTTCGTGCCCCTCACGCTCGGGCTCGCCTTCATGCTCGCGATCATGGAGAGCGTGTACGTGATGACGCGCCGCGAGGTATGGAAGCGCATGACCCAGTTCTGGGGCGTGCTGTTCGGTATCAACTTCGCCATGGGCGTGGCCACCGGCGTCACCATGGAGTTCCAGTTCGGCACCAACTGGGCGTACTACTCGCATTACGTCGGCGACATCTTCGGCGCCCCGCTGGCCATCGAAGGCATGATGGCGTTCTTCCTGGAAGGCACGCTGGTCGGCCTGTTCTTCTTCGGGTGGGATCGCATCTCGCCGGTCAAGCACATGCTGGTGACCTGGTTCCTGGCCCTGGCGACCAGCCTGTCCGCGCTGTGGATCCTGATCGCCAACGCATGGATGCAGAACCCCGTGGGCGCCGCCTTCAACGCGCAGACCATGCGCATGGAAGTGACCTCGTTCGCCGAGGTGATCTTCAACCCGGTGGCGCAGGCCAAGTTCGTGCACACGGTGAGCGCGGGCTACACCATGGGCGCGATGTTCGTCCTGTCGATCAGCGCGTGGTACCTGCTGCGCGGGCGCAATATCGAGTTCGCCAAACGCTCGATCACGGTGGCGGCCAGCTTCGGCCTGGCCGCGTCGCTGTCAGTGGTGGTGCTGGGCGACGAATCCGGTTACACCATTTCCGAGAACCAGAAGATGAAGATGGCCGCCATCGAGGCCATGTGGGAGACCGAACCGGCGCCCGCGTCGTTCACGCTGTTCGGCCTGCCCGACGTGAAGAACCACACCACCCATGCCGCCATCACGGTGCCCTGGGTGATGGGCCTGATCGGCACCCGCTCCATCGACGAGCCCATCCCTGGCATCCGCAATCTCGTGGACGATGCCAAGGTCCGCATCGGCGACGGCATCAAGGCCTACGACGCCATGCTGGTGCTGCGCGAAAACAAGGACGATGCACAGGCGCGGGCGATCCTCGCCGCGCACGACAAGGACATGGGCTACGCCCTGCTGCTGAAACGGTTCATGGACGATCCGCGCAAGGCCACTCCCGCCGACATCCAGCGCGCCGCGGACAGCACCATACCCAACGTGCCGGTGCTGTTCTGGTCGTTCCGCATCATGGTGGCCTGCGGCTTGTACTTCATCGCGCTGTTCGCCTATGCGTTCTGGCGCGCCAGCAAGCGCCGCTTGGATGGGCGCCGGTTCCTTACCGCCGCGCTGTGGAGCCTGCCACTGCCCTGGGTGGCCGCGGAGCTGGGCTGGGTGGTCGCGGAATACGGCCGGCAGCCCTGGGCGATCGAGGGCGTACTACCCACCGCGCTGGGCGCTTCGTCGCTCACCGCCGGCCAGGTGTGGATCTCGATCGGCGGCTTCGCCCTGTTCTACACCGCATTGGCCATCGTCGACGGCTACCTGATGCTGAAATTCGCCCGCAAGGGTCCGGACGGGCTGGGCATGTGGCCGCATCGCGCCGACGCCCTCCCCGCCACTGCGCAAACGGCCTGAGGTCAACACCATGTTCGACTACGACACCCTTCGCGTCATCTGGTGGGCCCTGATCGGCGTGCTGCTGATCGGCTTCGCCATCATGGACGGCTTCGACTTCGGCGTGGCCGCCCTGCTCCGCGTGCTGGGCCGCGACCCGCACGAACGCAGCGTACTGCTGGAAACCATCGAGCCCACGTGGGAAGGCAACCAGGTGTGGTTCATCCTCGGCGGCGGCGCGGTGTTCGCCGCGTGGCCGCTGCTTTACGCAGCCTCGTTCTCCGGGCTGTATGTCGCGATGTTCGTGCTACTGGTGGCCTTCATCATCCGGCCGGTGGGCTTCAACTTCCGAGAGAAGGTGGACGACCCGCGCTGGCAGCTGGTCTGGGACATCTGCCTGATCGCTTCCGGCGTCATCGTGATGCTGGTCTGCGGCGTGGCCTTCGGCAATCTGTTCCTCGGCCTGCCCTTCCACTACGACGGCGACCTGCGGATGACGTGGGACGGCAGCTTCTTCCAGTTGTTCCGCCCGTTCGCCCTGCTATCCGGCCTGGTCAGCCTGAGCATGCTGCTGGCCCATGGCGCGTGCTGGGCGGCGATGAAAGCCGACCATGTGATCGCGGCGCGCGCCGCGAAAGTGGCCCGCATCGCATCGCTCGCGTACGTGGTGCTGTTCGCCGCGGCGGGCGTTTGGCTGGCCTACGGCATGCCGGGCTTCGCGATCTCGGGACCCATAGCCGCCAACGGTGTATCCAATCCGCTGGGCAAGCATGTCGTCATCGGCGGCACCTGGTTCGCCGGTTACGCGGCCCATCCCGCGTTCTGGGCGGCACCCGTCATGGCGTTCGTCGGCGCCCTGGGCGTACAGGCCTTCGTCGGCCGGCGCGGCTTCGCCGGCTTCTTCGCCAGTTCGCTCGCCGTCGCCGGCACCATCCTGTCGGCGGGTTTCGCGTTGTTCCCGTTCCTCATGCCATCGGCCACCTTCCCGGTGTCCAGCCTAACCGTATGGGACGCCTCGTCCAGCCGCGGCACGCTGTGGCTGATGCTCGGTGTCACGGTGGTGTTCATCCCGCTGATCCTGCTCTACACCGGCTGGGTCTATCGCGTGATGCGCGGCCGCGTCACCCTCGAACACGTGCGCAAGTCGCACCACCTGTACTGAAGGAGCAACGACACCATGTGGTATTTCGCCTGGATACTCGGCCTGGGACTGGCCTGCAGCTTCGCCGTGCTCAATGCGATGTGGTACGAGGTGCACTCGGACGACGACGCGAGCCGGAAGCGTGACCCGATGCCGAAGCACGAGGGGCATTGATCCGCGTGCGCGCGACGATCAGCGCTCCAGGTCTGCCGGCGCCTTCGGCACCATCGCGGTCATCACTTCCGGCGCGCCGCGGGTCACCGCCACATCGTCCTCGATGCGGATGCCGATGCCGCGCCAGCGTTCGTCGACGCGCTTGTCGTCCGACGGGATATAGATGCCGGGCTCGACGGTGACGACCATGCCTTCCTCGAGGATGCGGGGCTCGCCGTCGATGCGGTAATCGCCGACGTCGTGCACGTCGAGGCCTAGCCAGTGGCCGGTCTTGCTGGGGAAATACGCTTTGTAGCTGCCTTCGGCGACAGCGCGAGCGGGGTCGCCCGGCAGGATGCCGAGGGCGCACAGGCCATGGGCGATCACGCGTACCGCCGCGTCGTGCGATGCGGCGAACGAGCGGCCGGGCCGCACGGCGTCGATGGCGGCCAGCTGTGCCTCGTGCACGATGTCGTAGAGCGCGCGCTGCGCCGGCGAGAAACGCCCGCCGACGGGGAACGTGCGGGTGATGTCGGAGGCATAGCAATCCACTTCCGCACCGGCGTCGATCAACAGCAGGTCGCCGTCACGCAAGGTGGCCCGGTTTGCGTGGTAGTGCATCACGCAGGCGTTGGCGCCACCGGCCACGGTCGGCGGGAACGCGGGAAAGGCGCCTCGTCCACGAATGGTGCGAAGGATCTCGCCTTCGATCTCGTACTCGGCCACGCCGGGGCGGGCCATGGCCATGGCGGCGACATGCGCCGCGCCGGCCACCTCGGCGGAGCGGCGCATCAGCGCCCGTTCGTCGCGCGACTTGAACAGGCGCATGTCGTGCAGCAGGTGGCTCAGTGCCACGAGGTCCTTCGGCACCACGCCGCCGCCGCGCGCGGTGCGCAGGCGACGCATCCACGCCAGAAGGCGGGCATCGAAGTCGGGTTCCTGGCCGAAGTGACAGTACACGCGTGCCCGGCCTTCGATCATGCCCGGCAGGATGTCGTCGATATCGTCGATCGGAAACGCATCGTCCAGGCGCAGCTCACGTGCGGCGCGATCCGTGCCCATGCGCTCGCCGTCCCAGCGCTCGCGCTCGGCATCGCGCTCGCGGCAGAACAGCACGGTTTCGCCGTGCGCGCGGCCCGGCAACAGGGCCAGCACGGCATCCGGCTCGTCGAAGCCGGTCAGGTAATGGAAGTCGGAATCCTGCCGGTAGGGCCAGGGCGCATCGGCATTGCGCATGCGCTCGGGCGCCGCGGCGAGGATCAGCACGGCATCCTCGCCGGTCATGCGCATCAGCTCCGGCGCCGCCGGGCGTACTCGGCCGCGGCGATCAATGCAGGGTGTCGTTCGCCGTCCGGGGGGCGCGGCTGAGCTCGGCATGCAGCAACATGGCGCCGGCACGGACGAACTCTTCCAGTTCGGTCAGGCTCTCGTCGTTGACGTCCTCGTCGTCGTCGAACTCGAAGTCCGTCGTGGCGATACCAGCCATGTCTTGCAGGACCTCCTTCGCATCGTCACTCATGCCCTTGTTGGCCTCGACCGAGCCGCCCAGGCCGAACCCGCCCAGGAAGCCCTGCACCCAGTCGGTCAGGCCATCGGCCCGCTCCGCGGTCGGCGCATCGTCGTCCGGCAACCAGGGCGAGAAAGTCAGGTCCGGATCGGCCAGCCACTCCTCGGTCTGGTGGCGCAGGCGCGAGAGCATGGCCTGCTCGTCGGCCGACGGTGCGGGATCGGGTTCGAGCTCGATCGCGGCCAGCACGTCGTTGTGCGGAAAGCGGCCGCCGGCGCAGATGTAACCCACGAGGGAACCGTGGAATTCACTGACTGACAGGGTCAGCTTGCAGCGGGCGATGAGCTCGGCGATCTCTTCCGGATCGACGGTCTGGTTGGCCGACATGGCGGCTACTCCTGGAGGCGAGAGCGGGCAGTCTAATGCAGGCATCCTCGGCCTGCTTTCGTCGAAGGCCTTCACGGACTGCCGACACGGCGAAAACGTCCTGTTATAGTCCGCGCTATGACGAACCCGGATGCCTTCAAGACCGAACTGGAAGCCCTGAGCGCCACGCTCGACCGGCTCGTCGATACCGTTCGCCGTCTCACCGAGGAAAACCGCAGCCTGCGGCACAGCCAGGAACAGCTGGCGAACGAACGTGCGGGGCTGATGGCGCGCAACGAACAGGCGCGCAGCCGCGTGGAAGCGATGATCCAGCGCCTGAAGGCGCTCGAAAACACCGGCTGAGGCCACTTTTATGAACGCCACCGCCAGCGAACCGGTCTCCCTCCGCCTGCTCGATCGCGAGTTTCACATCGCGTGCGCACCGGAAGAGCGTCCCGGCCTGATCGCCGCCGCACAGTTCCTCGATGGCAAGATGCGCGAGTTGAAGGCCCATGCCAAGGCGCCCGGCTTCGACCGGATCGCCGTGCTGGCGGCCGTCAGCATCGCCCACGAGCTGCTTTCGCTCAGAAAGGAGCACGGCTCGCAGGAACAGGTGCTGACCGACGGCCTGGCCGCCCTGCGCAGAAAGCTTGATGGTCTGCTCGACGCGCCGGTAAAATAGTTGCGGGCGTTCCCTGCGGTGTTCGCCAGCGCACTTTACATTTGCCTTGTTCCTACATACGACCCCGGGTCGGCTTTTGGTGGCTGTTGTGCATGTCCGCCTTCGTGCGGAAAGCCTTGATGCCGCCTAGCTCTCCCACCTGATCCTTTGGATCAAGGTCGTTTGGTGCGCAGCGGCATCGCGGAGAACGCCTCTCCATTCTCGCCGGTCGGCCCGCAGGGCCGGTCAGCGCCCTTCCCGCGGCACCGGGCAGGGCGGCTCGACGGCAACCTTCCGACCGTGCCGTCCGGCTGAACGTCCATGTCAAAGCTCCCCGAGAGACGCGAACTTCGAGCCGACCTCGTCCAGCGCCGACGCCAGCTGAAGCCGGCCGAGCGCGTGGCCGCGGCGCAGGGCCTGCGCCAGTCGCTGGAACAACTTCCCGAATTCGTCACCGATACGCATGTGGCCGGTTACTGGGCCACCGGTGGCGAACTGCCCCTGAACCTCGCCATCGCGCCGCTCGCCGAGCGCGGGCAGACGTTCTACCTGCCCATCGTGACCAAGTCGGGCGGCAAGCGCCGGCTCACGTTCGCGCCGTGGGCCACGGGCGAAGACGTCGAATCCAACGAAATGGGCATCCCCGAGCCGAAGGCCTCCGGCAACGTCGTCGAGGCGAACAAGCTCGACCTGGTGCTGGTGCCGCTGCTGGGCTTCGATCGCAAGGGCAACCGCCTGGGCTTCGGTGGCGGTTACTACGACCGCAGCTTCGAGTTCCTGCGCGGGCAGCCGCGCCCGGCCAAGCCGCTGCTGGTCGGTGTGGCCTACGATTTCCAGGAACTGGACACCATCGAGACCGCGGAGTGGGATATCCCGCTCGACTACATCGCGACGGACAAGGCCCTGATCGACTGCACGGGTGGCGCCGCATGAAGTACTGGCTCATGAAGTCCGAGCCGGATACGTTCTCCATCGACGATCTCAAGCGCAAGGGCGTCGAGCCCTGGGACGGCGTGCGCAACTACCAGGCGCGCAACTTCATGCGCGACGGCATGAAGGTGGGCGACAAGATTTTCTTCTACCACTCCAACACCGAGGTTCCCGGCATCGTCGGCATCGCCTCGGTGGCATCGCCTGCGTATCCGGACGAAAGCCAGTTCAACGCCAAGTCCAAGTACTACGACGAAAAGAGCACGCGGGAAGAGCCGCGCTGGATGCTGGTCGATGTGAAGTTCGAACGCAAACTCGCCCGCACCATCTCGCTGGACGAACTGAAGAAGATCGACGATCTTGCGGACATGCCGCTGGTCCGCAAGGGCAATCGCCTTTCGGTGATGCCGGTGGCCAAGGGCGACTGGGATTTCATCCTCACGCTGGAAAACGCATGAGCCAGGACAACGAAAAACGTCTCGCCGCCGAAACCGCCGCGTTCCGTTACGTGGGCGAAGGCAGTTTCCGGGGCGGCATCATCGGCGTCGGCACCGGCTCCACCGTCAACTTCTTCATCGACGAACTGGCCCAGTACCGCGACCGCATCAAGGCGGCCGTGTCCAGCTCGGATGCTTCCAGCGCGCGCCTGCGCAAGCTCGGCATCGACGTGCTCGACCTCAACGCCGCCGGTCGCCTGGATCTTTATGTCGACGGCGCCGACGAATGCGATCCGCACAAGCGCCTCATCAAGGGCGGTGGCGCCGCGCTCACGCGCGAAAAGATCGTCGCCGCCGCTTCCGATAAGTTCGTCTGCATCATCGACGCCAGCAAGCAGGTGGATGTGCTGGGCACCTTCCCGCTGCCCATCGAAGTGATCCCCATGGCCCGCAGCCATGTGGCGCGCGAGATCGTCGCCCGCGGCGGCCAGCCGGTGTGGCGCGATGGCGTCGTCACCGACAACGGCAACTGGATCCTCGACGTGCACCACTGGCGCATTACCGATCCCGTGGCGCTGGAAGTCGATCTCAACCAGATCGTCGGCGTCGTGGCCGTCGGCCTGTTCGCGAAGCGCCCGGCCGACGTGGTAATCGTCGGCAATCGCGAGATCTGAGAACGCTCCGCCCTAGCCTGCGCGCGGGCTGTCCGCAACACAGGTAACCTCGCGCCATGACCCTCGAAACCATTCTCCTTGTCGTCCTGCTGGTCGCCGTACTGGCGTGCCTCGCCTTGCTCTTCGTCGTCGTCTCGCGCAGCGGCAGGCAGGACGACGGCAGCGCCGCCCGCCTGGACGGGTTGCGTGACGACACGCGCCGGCTCGAAACCGTGCTGCGCGACGAGCAACGCGCAGGGCGCGGCGAGCTGGGCGAAAGCTTCGGCCAGTTCCGCACCCATGTGCAGGAGCAACTGCAGCACGCCGCCGAGCGCCAGCACGAGCGCATCGAGGCGTTCGGGAAGCGACTGGACCAGCTGACCGAGCGCACGGACCTCGGCCTGCAGTCCCTGCGCCAGGGCCTGGGCGACGACGCCCGCAAGACCCGCGAGGAATCCGCCGTCACGCTGAAGCACTTCGGCGAGTTGCTCGACCAGCGTTTCGGCACGCTCACCGCCGACAACGAGAAACGCCTGACCGAGGTGCGCACCACGCTGGAAACCCGGCTGGGTGCGATTCAGCAGGACAACGCGGCGAAGCTGGAACAGATGCGTGCCACCGTGGACGAGAAACTGCAGTCCACGCTGGAGACCCGCCTGGGCCAGTCGTTCCAGCTGGTGTCCGAACGCCTGGAGGCCGTGCAACGGGGCCTGGGGGAAATGCAGGCACTGGCCACCGGCGTAGGCGATCTCAAACGTGTCCTGACCAACGTGAAGACCCGCGGCACCTTCGGCGAGGTACAGCTGGGCGCGCTGCTCGAGCAGATCCTCGTGGCAGAGCAATACGCCTCCAACGTCGCCACCGTGCCCGGCTCCGCCGAGCGCGTGGAATACGCGATCCGCCTGCCCGGCGGCGACGACGACAGCGGCCCAGTCTGGCTGCCCATCGACGCGAAATACCCCGTCGAGGACTACCAGCGCCTGCTGGACGCCCAGGATGCCGCCGACCTGGAAGGCGCGCGCTCGCCGGCAAGGCGCTGGAGGTGCGGGTGCGCGAAGAGGCCCGGCGTATCCACCACACAAGTACGTGTCGCCGCCGCACACCACCGACTTCGCCATCCTCTTCCTGCCGACCGAGGGCCTCTACGCGGAGGTGATCCGTCGGCCGGGCCTGTCCGACCAGTTGCAGCGCGACCATCGCGTCACCATCGCCGGCCCCACTACGCTCACCGCCCTGCTCAACAGCCTGCAGATGGGCTTCCGCACCCTGGCCATCCAGAAGCGCTCGTCGGAGGTCTGGCAGGTGCTGGCGGCGGTGAAGAACGAGTTCGGCAAGTTCGCCACGGTGCTGGAACGCACCCAGAAGCAGCTGGACTCGGCCACCAACAGCATCAAGAACGCCGGGGTACGTACGCGCGCCATCGAGCGCAAGCTGCGTGGCGTGGAATCGTTGGGCGGGGAAGCATCGCAAAAACTTCTGGACCTGGGCGCCATCGACGATGCCGAGCCGCCGACGGAAGATGCCGGCGACTGAGCCAGCCCGGCCCGAACATCGTTACACTATGTGTTTGCCCCGTCGAGGAAGCGCCACGATGAGCGACGACAACAAGTCCCGCCCGGTCACCCGCGACCAGGCCGAAGAGGCCGTGCGTACCCTGCTCCTTTGGGCCGGCGAAGACCCGCAGCGCGAGGGCCTGCTCGACACGCCGAAGCGCGTGGTCAAGGCCTATGGCGACTGGTTCAAGGGCTACGACGAAGACCCGGCGGAATACCTGCGCCGCACCTTCGAGGAAGTGGCCGGCTACGACGAGATGATCATCCTGCGTGACATCGAGTTCGAGAGCCACTGCGAACACCACATGGCCCCGATCATCGGCCGCGCCCATGTCGGCTACGTGCCGACCGACCGTGTCGTGGGCATCAGCAAGCTGGCCCGCGTGGTGGAAGGGTTTGCGCGCCGCTTCCAGGTGCAGGAAAAGCTCACCGCGCAGATCGCGCACTGCATCGACGACACGCTGCGTCCCCGTGGCGTCGGTGTCGTCATCGATGCCGCCCACGAGTGCATGACCACGCGCGGCGTCCACAAGCGCGGCGGCGTCCATGGTCACCAGCCAAATGCTCGGCAGCTTCCGCGAGGATCCGCGCACCCGCGGCGAGTTCCTCAGCTTCGTCGGCATTCCCCGTCGCTGACCTTGGGCGGGCCGGCCGACACACCCCTCCACGATGAGCGCCTGCAGGATCTTTTCCGCGACGGCGTAGTCGTCGAGGACATCCCCACCCTGTTTCCGCTGCTGCGGCGGGCGGGGCCTGCTGCGTGCGTTTTCCGCGCTGTTCCATGGCGGCGAGGCGCAGGTGCTGTTGCGCCTGCTGGTCCTGCGCACGTTGGGCGGCGCACGCATGCCACCGAATGGACGCCGCAGGAGATCCGCGATCACCTGGCGTTCGTCGATGCGGTCAAGCTCGACACGGTGGTCCAGCGCCTGAAGGACCACGATCTGCTGGTCTACGACGGCGAGACCCAGCGTTATCGCGTGGGCCTGCCGGGCGCAAGGCGCTGGCTGCGCTGGCCGTGATGCTCGAGTTCGAGAACGACGATGACGACGGGCTGGGCTACCTGACCGCGCAGCTGGCCGCCGGCCAGGCGGTCGGCCGCGTCTCGGTCGATGAACTGGGACACCTGCTCTCGCGCCTGACGGAACTGAAGGACGACTTCGACCGCGCCGTGCTGTCCGGCTCGGAAACCGCATCCGGCGCGCCGCCGAACGGCTGGATTCGGTGTGGACCTGGTGGAGAAAGGCACCGAGGTGGTCGCGGGCATCACCGTCAAGGACGACCTGGAAACCGGCCGCGCACCGACTGGCCCAGGCGGTGGGTGGGCCGCGCAGAGTGCCTTGCTCAGCCGGCCGGCACGTTCCAGCGCGAGCTCAACAAGATCGACCAGCACCGGGTACACCTGGGCCGCACGGGCCTTTCGTCGTCCGACCTGGTCGGCTGGCTGCGCGCCCAGGACGCCGACACGCTGGCGTCGTTCGAGGATGGCCAGCTGCTGCTGCCGTTGCCTGCATCTTTCATCCACGACCAGATCGCGCTGGACGTCGCCGAGTTCGAGTTGCTCGAGCGCGAGCGCCTGGCCGCCGAGACGACCGCACTGCCCGGTGCGGAACAACCGCCGGACACCGCCGACCTGGCGATGGACGAGGAAGACCTGCGCTTCCTCGGCGATTGGCATGCCGAACTGGCTGCGATCGCCGCGCCGCGCGAGCTGTCCGATACGCTGATCGGCGACGACTATGCCCTCCTCCGCTACCGCCTGTCGTTGCTCGGCCTGCTGGGCGATCCCGAATCGGCCGCGCTGGAAGGCGGCACCGCCGAGCTGGCCCGACTGCCGCTGGCCCTCGAGATCGAGCCCCGGCTGATCGACACCGACCTGCCCCAGATCGCACGGGTCAGCGCCGGACGCCTGCGTCCGCGCGCCCGCCCGCGAAGACACCCCCGATGCATGACGATACCGCCACCCTCGTGACCCGGCTGCTTTCCCAGCGCTGGCTGCCGCGCGACGACGTACAGGCACGCAAGGCATTGCTGGACGACGGCTTCCGCGAGGAACTCGACCGTCGCCTGGAGGCCGTCGGCCTGGAACTGCGCGAACACCCGTACGTACGCCGCTTATATCGGCCTGGCCGTGGCCCGCAAGAGCGAGCGTGCCGTGTTCGTTGCAGCGACAGCTGGATCTCCAACACCCTGCAGCTGGACCGCGACGGCGTGGCGCTGCTGGTCATCCTGTGGGCACTGATCGTGCTGCCCAAGCGGCAGCGCCAGATCGAACGCCAAGCGGTCGATGCCGCGGCGTCGCAGGGCCAGATGTTCGCCGAAGGCAAGCCGATACCGCGCGATCCGGCCGTCTCGCCGGTGATCGCCGAGCGCACACTGCTGGCAGACTTCGGCGACAAGCTGGGCGGCAAGACACGCGTCGGTTTCAACCTCGGCACGCTGAACCGGCTGGGCTTCATCATCCGGCGCAAGGGCGACGTGGCGGAGGGTCCGCTGCTGGACCTGGCCTTCGACTACGAACGTACCGCGCGGCGCATCCTCGATGGCGCGCTGGGCGACCTGCTGACCGATGCCGCCAACCGTGCGCCCGTGCCGGACGACGGTGGGGACGACGAGGCAGGAACAGCGACGATCCACCGGAGGAGCCGTCCGATGTTTGATTTCCGCAGCCTCGAGGTCGTCCACTGGGATTACTGGCAGCGTTTCAGCCTGCCGCTGGACACCAACATCGTCACGGTGGTGGGACCGAACGGCTCGGGCAAGACCACGCTGCTGGACGCGTTGCGCACGCTGCTGACCATCGACTGCGCGGGCAACCGCGACTACAAGAGCTACCTGCGCCACAACGGCATGCCGTACGCGTGGCTGCGCGCCCGCGTAGGAACGTTCCCGGTCCCAGCGGTGAGCGACCCTTCTTCCCGTTGATGGATCGCGAGGTCACCCTCGCCTGCCGCATCCAGAAGAAAGGCGGTGAATGGACCCGCCAGTACGCGGTGCTGGGCGGCGACGTCGGCATCGAAGAAATCGATGCGCGAAACGATTTCCTCGGCCTGCGCGACTACCGCGTCCGCCTGGAGGGCGGCCGGCCTGTCGCAGGCGATCCGCCGGGTGCTTACGCTCGAGCAAGGCGCCACCGACAAACTCTGCCAGCTGCCGCCCAAGGCGCTGCTCGAGCTGGTGTTCGACGTGTTCGGCGACAAGGCCGTGCTCGACGACTACCAGCGCGCGCGCAACGAACAGGTCGAGGCCGACCGCGAGCAACACGGACTCGAGCACCAGCTGTCCCTGATCGGTGCCAGCCTGCAGGAAACCGAAGCGCGTGCCCGCTCGTACCAGGAATGGACCGCGCTGAAGAACGAGCGTGTCGACCTGGTCGCCAGTGTCCTGCCACGGGTTAGGTGCGGAACTGGCCGGTGGTATCACGCGGGGCGCGCCCGCAGCTGATCGGCGGCAAACGTCGCGTCAGCGACCTGGAGCGCCGCGATGCGGACCTGACGCGCCAGCTCGGCGATTTCGACGTCATCGGCGAGGCCTTGCGGGCGGAACAGAACG